>BQNB010011335.1:0-81727 GCA_026074375.1 Tanacetum coccineum | reverse complement strand
GGGCTTATGTTTAAAGGTTTCTTTTTTTGGCTATACGGGTTTTTTTTTAATATAGTTTTATGGGAACATGGGCTTTAAATGAGACTCGCGCGTTACTGCAGGGCGTTTTTTAATTGTATATTTGTGCGGGTTTATTTTTTCGGTCTCATGTTTAATAGTTTTTTTTTATATGGGCTTATGTGTTGGGCCTCATGTCGCAAGTATTTTTTTATCTGAATAAGTCAATATTTTTGTAATTTTTTTTTTCTATTTTATGCCGAGCGATTTTTTTTACATTGCCTAAAAAAAAAAAAATTTGCCAAATGGGCCGGCCCAAATTGGGAGCACATTGGGCCGGGTACTGTAGCGACGCTGCCAAAACGGCAGCGTTTTAACCTTAATATAGTATATATATGTAATTGATTGATTAATTGAAAATGACAAATATTTTATTAGATAATGTCATAAATTCTGATAGAATTATTGTGGAGAATTATTTGTAGATCTCAAATGAGTACGAAATTGCAAAACATAAATGAAAAGTAAGAAAGAAGGGCCCACGTGTATATAAACAAGACATGTTGTTACACGTGAGTTCTAGGAGGTAGAGGTTCCTTCCCACGTGAACTCCACTCTCCTCGGTCGTTTCTGGACCCCCTTAATTTCATGGCTCGGCTCGGCTTCAGCTGGATATATAGACATTGTTTGACATTTTTACCCTTGTAAAAGACATTTCGTAGTTGACAATTTTACCCTTTGGTATACTAATACCTCGTGGATTTTCACATGTATCTGACTTCAAAAGCCAGCCCTCATGTTGCAACTGGCTTTTCAAATTTTTTTTAACATAGTTTAGAAAGTATTATTGTCTTTAAAGATTAAAAGCTTATTGTTTTACTTTCCCAACACAATATGTAAGATTAAATCATTGTGTTTTAATTTTTTTTTTACCTTTATACAAATTAAATCATTGTGTTTGATTATGTTACTTGATGTAAAAGATTTGAAGTTCTGTGTGATCATTTCATTTCTTTGATTTGGTTATTTTGTACAAAAGCAACATACGAACATGTAGTGTTTGAACTTTCTCTTAATGCAAAAAAAGATATTAACATTATCGACACATCATAAAGAGTATGATAGCGACGCTTTTGTCAACAACTTATGGTTGCTTAAATGAAAAAAAAATGTTTAGGATTCTACTTTTGATCTACAGCTTAGCATAAATACTTTCTCCATTTTGAAAAGGGTGTCCATAAACAAATTTTGTGCATTTTATGATAGTTTTAATAAATATAGATTTAAGTTACTAATAAAATGTCATATTTAATAATGCATTTAATCAATCAATTAAATGAAGCTTTTATGGTATGAAAAGTATTTAAGGGTGAAATAGGTAAAATGATGAATTATTAATTGTATTTTTTGCAAGTAGACATTTTTTTTAGAAAAGCTAAAATAGAAAGGTGGACACTTTAAATGAGACGAAAAAAGTACTCCCTCCGTCTCATTTTTATTGTCCACGTTTTCTTTTTGTGACGTCCCAATTTAATTGTCCACCACTAAAAATAGATAGGTAAGTTTGATCAAGTTTACTATATTACCCTTGTTTGAAATTATTATTACAACTTTAAAAGAGTCTTTTAATTACATTAGCTAAGGGTTGTTTTAAAAACTTCATTCTGTCAGTAAAAGTAAGATGAGAGAAAACTGGTAATACAATGCAACTTCTTAATTAAACGTGTGTGTTTTTTGTCGGGAGACATAATTTTATGGACTCGGTGGGAGTATTTTTTTTTTATAGTTTATGCTCAAGGGGGAACATGATATGTCTTCGCGCAAATTTTGTCATAATCTTAATTTTTTTGAAATTAATTTAGAATAAGAGTAAACTGCAGAAATCATTCCTGTGGTTTGTAGTTTGTGCTCTTTAAAAAAAAAAATAAAATTCATCCTAACCGATAGCTGATTGGCACTAATTCATTTTCCCTGGGTTGAAAATATCCACCGCGCATAAAAATCATCTGATGGGGGCATGTTTTTTTGCAAGAAAAGCTTAACAAAAAGTTTTGCAACAAATCATCTCCTCTGAGGGTAGATGTTTTTGGGGACATCGAGAACATTTCTCACTACTCGGGATGATGTTAGTGCCAATGCTTTCGGGGCAGGGATGATTTTTATTTAGTGCCACAAACTTACAAACCTTACAGGGATGATTTTTGCTCCAGTTACTCTTTAATAATCATTTGTGATTCATTCATGATTTTTTGTTTTTTCTTCAGCAAATATTGTATGTTCTATGGTCGCCCTGGATTAATCTAAATAATGCTAACGATCATAATCAACCAAAATTGTGCGCTTGGTTTTTTAACTGGTTGTATATCTTTCGATAAACACTTACTTTACCGGGCGCTATGAATACATTGATTTTAAGGAATTCTCACTGGTGTTTGCCACACTTATCTTCTTTTATGGTCCATTTTTTGCTCGTATCATTTTCTTGCAGGGAGATTGTTTTTACTGGTTACGTATGTTATTGGGTTGCTGGAGTCTCACATTCTCATTTGATTTTTGAATATTCATTGTTGTAACTTTTAGACTTGTTGCAGTTGTAGAGTCATTTTGATTAGCTATTGTAATCTATACATGCTGGTTTTAATTATTTATCTAAATTGCCTCTAAGAAATCTCGTATGTATTTAGGTGTTGTATCCTAAATATTCAATAATAAAAAAATCTTGAACCTAAAATTTGTTTTCAAGAGGACGGATGCTAGACTTCATGCCCCTGTAAGATAAAAGTATTGGATGAGAGGAGAGTTTTTGATAGAGTGTTGGGGATGGGTTCCACAGCAGGGGAATGGATAGCGATCTGTCTGGTTGGATCGCATATCATAAAAATCTCATCATTCTATCTCATGATGACACAATGGATGGATCTTGATGAGGATATGTCGCATTGCGCGCGGGGTCTACTTACTCTGTGGTATGTGATAAGTGTCAAGTGGGTATCAAGGGTTACAACCTACATGCTCATATGTATACGACATCGTATGCTTATGTTTTTATGAATATTATACTCATTATAAACAATGCATATATATTCAATTAAGTGGGAGCTTATTTATTGGAAATAAGAGAAAAATTGCCATGAAAAAAAGTTTACTTGAAAAGTATTGATAGGTATTATATGTTTCTGTATTATTTAATCACTAAAGAAGTGAAAATGTGAAATTATGTCAAAAACTTAAATTTATAACATATAAGAGCCATAACTAATGTGTGTCTCTCAAGACTAGAGCAGTGAACAATAAAACCGGTTTTAAAAGCCGGAAACCGGTTTGTAACCTCGAAATACCAAACCGGTGCAACACCGGGTTTGACAACAATCGGTTTCGGATTTTGAGGCTCAAACGGCGGTTTGTATACCTGGTTTGGTTTTCATTGTTTCGATGGTTTTACCACGTTTGATAACCGTAGTTTCGCAACCCGCTAACCGGTCCGGAGCCTTACACCAACATTACTCAAATTCGAATCTTCTAGCTTTTAACTATGGTGGGGGACCGGTTTCTGACTTTCTTGTTAGCTGTAATGTTCGTTATTATCACTTTGATTTGATTATAAATTCATGATGTGACCCTTTGTGGTATTCTTGGCAAATGAGAGCAGGTCATTTCATTTGAAAGAGTTTTCGTCTCCTCACATCGGGTGGAGCCTTGTTTAAAATGTGACAAAAGCCTTTACAATGTTTTAACTTGAAAGATAAAGTTATGTCAATTACATTGGTAATGCTTCTAGCAACAAACTCATCCACCATGGATAAACTAAAATTAAAATACGAGATACCGATGGGGGTTAGGTTGCTTATCCTTAGTCGTTGGTGCACACTATCATTAAACTTTGGTTGAGCAAGTGGTTTAGACTGGGTCCCCCGCGATTGATGTCAATAAGAGTCTTTTAAGACAATGGTTAAAAGATATTTTTGTAACACCCCAAATCAAGGTCTAGCCAGCGGAAGCGTGGTCAACATATGGTGGTTTGCTACGTCAAAGTACAAAATCAAAGATATATGGACATACGACCATATAATGGAGTTTAAGACCAGATTTTAATTCGATGCCATAGCAAAATATCAGAAGTTTTAACATTAGGTACCATTCTGGTTTTAAAAGTTCGTAAAATTTCAGTACATTAATTTTAATAAGAACAAAGCTGCGTAATACTAAAAGATGACTTAAGTTTTTAAAGATAATAAAAGTTGCTTAGACTTTAGATAAAAAACAGACAATCCGTCGTCATTTGATATCCGCCACAGCGCTCCAGTGGCCAATCTTCTATTACTCCTAGCTACCTGAATTTTACATGCTAAAAAATAGTCAACACAAAGGTTGCGCTGAAATATTGGGTTTATCGGTTTAAAAGGTGGACCACAATGATCGAAGTAATAGTATAGACTTCTGAAACACATTCAGTAGTCCAAAATCGTTTATTATTGCACTAAAGCTTCATGACTACGGAAGCCTTATAACTAGATTGTTTGCCGCCCAAATCAGAGTAGGATGATTTGCCAACAACCTAACACACTGCTTATGTTAATAATGCACCTTGATCAAATTAGTGACCCAAGGAAAGGTGGGGATTGTCGATGTGGTCCCCCGATAGATTGGCCACACACTCGCGTTCTTACTGCTAAAATAGCCAATTAACGGTCATGATAAATAGGGACTTCCCGACAATAATGTAATCTTAGCAATAAGACTCAGGCAGATAGAAATCTGGGCGCCCTCTGGCTCCCTTCTCAAGCAGACTCTTATTGGTTATCGTTCTCATTTTTGCCCCTTTTCTCTACCCTGTCTTTTCTTCCCTCCTGTCCTTACCTCAAGGTTTACCCCAACCCGCTTTTTCCTCTTGTCCCACACGGTGGTTCTTTTTGGTACCGATATAGGGAGGCTTTCATTTCCTAGGGATCGTCCCCACCCCTATCTCCATATGGATATTTTTTTATTCCTTAATATTTACTTTTTATTTACTGAACGTAATTTCTTTCATCATTAAGATTTATTGGTGGTATTTTATTCATTCATGAATTTTTCATTTAATATTTTGTTAATTATCGATTCCACCTTTTCGTTAGCATACACTTTGTAAAGTCACTTTGAAAACAATTAGGAAAAACATTGTGTCCTATATAGTAAACAATAGCATGGTATTCACCCGTAGATTTTGTTTAAAGCCAATCACTGTAGTAAAAAGGGGGGCTAATGGAACTCACCTCGATGTGAATGATAATTAACTAGTGTATTCACAATAAAAGAATGCGTCAGATATGAATCGAAGTACCTTAATCCAAGTATAGGTCGTATAAGTACTAAACGACTATGATTTATTTATAGGTCGGGTAGCTCTGCATACTATCGTTGGGCTATCATTAATTAAGAGGTCATGTGCAGTGACGTTCTATGGAGAGCTATGACACTTTAAATCGTAAAATCCAATAACTCGTCGATAGGCACCCGAAGAATGCCTATAATGCTAAACTCCCTTTAGTAATTAGTAATTACTTTGATTAACTGTAATGACCACATATAATTCTATATAGATACATCACATCTAATCTTTAGTGAAATATATTTCTAAAGTAAAAACACGTTTTATAAGTATACTTTAGTAAAAACTGGCCGTACTACTTTCTGAGATTTTTAAGTCTGTTTCTTTCGTTTGCTTATGTCCACTGCCCCCCAGGTCGGCTGGTATTAAGGACGAGTTTGATCAAACAAACTACTAACAATTTTCAAGTATCTGATTTTCTGATGTATAGTGGTTTGTAAGGTCTTTAAAATGTTTCTATATTTTTTTTTATATAGATTTTGTTATAGTAGAAATCTCGTATATGCGTATAAATTACTTCGTTTTTTAACGCGCTGTGTTTTAGCGATTCTTTCGATGTACGTTCTATATTTAAACAGTTTTTATCTAGTTTAATGATGTCTTTCTTAAATAAATGTCCTTTCGCTGAACAGTAACTTTTTATAAAATTTATTTTATATAAATCCCGGATCACGTTGCGGTATTAACGTTAATAAAACGTTTATTTTATCGTATCTTTTTCGTTATAATAAAGCGTTTTTCAAGTTCTTTGTTACATGCCCACGATCCTTGGGACATCTGTAGTATCTTAGAAAGATCATACAAATAGAGGTGTAAATGTTTTGAATTGAAACAGCCACTAAATGGGTTTTTCTCAAATGGTGTTTTTAAAAAGTCGTTTTTTGATAATTTTTTGTCGCTTAACCCTTTGTTTAACAATGTTCGTTACTCGACCCTTATTAAACATATGTGGCCTGATAGATACTTATTATGCTACAATTAGTCCATGATATATTCAACCACATAACACATGAATAAGTGTACAAAATCATAATCACAAGCAAAAATATGTTTTACATGTTTAAAAGCATCCTAATGGTGATTTTGCCATATAGAACCAATATATGCATAAAATGATAAATGTAAAGACATAAAGGGTTTTAGATAACCTTAGAGTGATGCAATATGATAACCAACACAATCTAAGCCCTTGTTTAGATTATAAACCCTAGCTTGCAAGATCTTGAAACCCTAAACCCTAATCTTCCATTTTTCTTGCTTAACACTTGTAAAGGCTTAACCAAACCTTCAAACCATCTTAGTAGGTCTTAGATATGATGTAGTAATGCTTGTATATTTGGTAAATAAAATTGTATGGATTGTGTATGGTTGTTGTTTTGAGCCGTGGCTAGGGAGGAGCACAAAGAGAGAATGTGTGAAGTTTTTAGCTAAGGAAATAAGGTGTGTGTTATCTCTTCTAGTATACATGTGTTTATATACCAAATGAGCTAGTCAAAAGCACTATTAGCAAGACCAAGACTAAGCAAAACATGGGGAGGGATTTAAGGAAGAATAGTGGTCAAGTTTACTAGTCATGGCTAAGTATTAATGTTGCTAGGTTTGTACAAGAGTACTTGGTAGTTGTTTGTGTGCTATTGGTCCCCTTGGTGGACAATAGTCATGAAATTTTGGGGGAGGGAGGTGCTAGTTGGTGATTTTTGGTTTTATACAAAATATCTAGCATTTACTTGAAGCCTAAAGTTGTAGTTTAAATGTATAAAGGTAATACTAGTAAAGTGTATGTTCCAGTTGATTTATTTTATGTACAATATGACCAACAATGTTAATATAGGTGAAGTTTTATAAAAACTTTGGGTATTGGGTATAATAATGGGTATTTTTTGAAGCGTAGAAAGGTTTTGGTGGTTCCGGGAATACCTAAACGTAATTTATCGCGAAACGTAACATTTTACGTAACCGATAAAAATAAAACATAATAAGTTAATTATTAATTTAGTTATAATAATATGATGATTGTTTGACGTAAACTTTAATTGGTTTGGTCCCCGTTTACGTTGATTGTTGATTTTTAGTTTACGCGATTTAACGTAACGATCAAAATTAAAAGCAAACGCGTACGAGAAAAAAAAATAAATAGTAAAATAGATGACGTCATAAATGACGTGAAAATACAGAATGTTACACTTGTGTCAGTCTTCGTCTAAGGCTCTAAGCCATATATTCAGCTGAGGCAGCTGTCTTTGAAGAGCTTGGGGGCAGCGGTGCTTATAGACTGAACACCCTGATTGGTGGATAGAGGTAGAGGAGGAGATGGCACTTGAGATGATCCAGAAGCTCTAGAAGTTCCTGAAGCTCTAGATAGACCTGTTGGACGTAGAGGAGGAGGTGGTTGATGAGGTGGAGACCTAGGTGGTGCTTGTCTCTTTTTCTTCTTTTTGCGTGCTTCAGCCAGATCCGTTAGAAGCTGGTTAGTGTGATCGCGCTCCATTGACTTCTCCAGAGCTTCGTACAATTTCTTGTGATCTTCGTGAGCTTGGTAGGAATTAGATTCCCACATGTGGTGGTGAAGAATCTCTTTCATATTGGCTTCTGGCAATTCTCTTAAGCGATCCCTAAGAGGTGCTTGAAGAGCCTAGTTTACAGCATCCGTGATGATTTCATCCATCGCTTTGCTCACTTGATGGGGGATATCCAGATTATCCAATTTATACAATCTAGATCCTTGTTTGTCCATCCTTTCCTCCAGGGCTAAGTTGGCCTGTACCAGATCCGCCATGTGTTGTTCAGGCTTACCGAAGCGCTTTATCAAGATGGAATCAGTGGCACTTTGTTGTGGTTGAGGTGGTAGAGGATGAGTTGTTGTTGTTGTTGTTGCTGTTGCAGTTGCGGTGGTTGGTAGTGGCCGATGTATATTGGGAGAGTCGGGTCTTGAAGTGACATCAATCACCGGTGATGTCATAAGAGGAATTGCAGACGTGTCTTGATGGATTGGGAGAGTCGGGTCTTGAAGTGACATCAATCACCGGTGATGTCATAAGAGGAATTGCAGACGTGTCTTGATGGATTGTGACAGACACCATCGATTCAGCCTCTGTATCTGCAGTTGTCTTCTCATTATCTGCTTCAGATGATTTATCATTAAAGAATTGATCGCCAAAGCTGAAGTCTTTAACGAGGTGTTGTAGAGAAGACAACGTCCTTGTAGAGCTAGCAGGTTCCTCGGGAATCACCGATTCTTCAACTGTCAGCTTTAGATTATCCTGTACTTTAGGGTATACAGTGGCAATGAACCCTTCATCCATTTGCTTAGGATGTGGTCAATTTGAAGCATCAGTGGCCTCAACGTCCGTGTGTTCAAGGTTTGGTCCAGCATGAACAACGGGAGTTGATTGAGGTTAAGGCGCTACATTATCACCAGGGTTTGGTCAAGCCTGGCCTTCATCTTGTATACCAGGGTTTGGTCCACCCTGGCCTTCATCTTGAGCTCCACTTGTGACCACGGGAGACATTTCCTGATCGGATTCCGTGTCACTGTCAGACAAACCTAGTTCAGAATACAAAGAAGAGGATTCTTCATGACCCGAGTGTTCAGTTGGTGTAGGAGTACGTCTTTGAAAGATATACTATTTAGCAGGGCTCTTTTTCTTTGAAGTCTGAAGGTTGAGAAGTACTTGAGCAGCTTGTTCCTCACCAACTTTATCTTTCCCCTTTCCCGGCACCTCTAGAAGCGGTTGAAATTTTCCAGATTCAGGTTCCCTGATCACCACCGATGGAAGTGGACCCTGACGAACCGAGTGAACATCCTTTAAGCTTTCTTCATCACCAATCCTGGCTTCATTCTCTAGAACACCTTCATCAACAAATTCATCTACCAACCGAGGAGAGCTCTTTTTCGTTCTCTTCTTCACCACCTTACCGGCTTTGGATCGTTTTGCTGGAGATGGTGACTCAGATGTTTCCGTAACCAGCTTGCATTTCTTTTCCTTAGGCTTGGCCAATATAGGTTTAGGTTTCATGGTTGTCCTTTAGGTGCTAAGGGCTTAGATTACTTGGTTGCCTTAGCCGGTTTGGGTGCAGGAGAGTCAGGATCACTAACTTCTTCACCAGCAAGATATCTTTTATGCTTAGCTACTTTCTCCAGATAAGCATTGTAGTATTGTACACCTCGAATGTCATCAGTGATGAGTTCATTCGGAATAGGCATCCCAAAGACTTCCCGTTTGGTCCCCTTAGCACTGAACTTGAGATATCCCATAACAGGTTCTTTAGTAGGCAAATGCAGTGGAGACTCTGGTCTTGGATGGAACTTGTGCTTGCGTTGTAAGTGAAAGATAATCAGCTTGGTGAACCTAACACTCAGGATTACAATCAGGGTGGCTTTCTTCTTTCCCTGAGTAGGTTGTGCTAGGTTCTTTTTGTCTTCAATGAAAGTATGGATAGATTGGGTGAATTCTTCCCACATCTTTTCTGCATAATCTATATGGGCTCGATTGATGACGCCCCAAAGGATCTGCAACACTGGAGCTCTCGGTCTTTCAAACCCTGAAGTATTTCCCTTGAGGCACAAATTAATGATTGTTGTGAGTGCTCTCCAAGGTTGAAACATGTCATTAGTCACGACATCATATAAGTGTCTGACAACCTTCGGGTACCCCAGATCGTTGACAAATTTGACAAGAGCATCAGTAGTTGGAGGAGAAGAAAATGCATTGTTGTTGTCGACTGGTGTGATCTGAAGGGCATCTCTGAGCGTCTCTTTGGTGAGATTGAACCATTGCTCATCTAGTTGACACTTGTAACACCCGACGATTTTGTCATACTGAATAGTGTCCCAAAACTGCTGAATATAGATTGATGGAATTGTTGAAGAGGCAACAAATGCTCTGAAGAAGTTAGTTTACATCAGGATGTCCATAGAAATCTTGTAGATTAGATTACTTTGCTACCTTTCCATATCTAGATAGCAGTTTCTTTTTCCTATAGGCACCCATTTGATACGAGGCAGGATTTTCTCATCAGTATGAGCGGGTGGTGCCATAGCAGGTGCTTGTTCAGCAGGAGCATCAACATTAACATCAGCCTTTGTATCTGCACAGTCACATTCACATAAAGACGTACATACATAAAGGAGATGTTAGATGTGAGCATATGCTTTGGAGTTAATCAGTTATGGACAGATTCCAAGAGAAGGACACATAGATCAAATTTAAAATGGTGATCAACAGTTAAGATCAACTCTTGAGTTAATGGAAGTTAACTCATGGAAGCGAAGACAAGGTACAACAACCAAACCACAATGATCAAAATGCAATTGTCAAGCAATGCTAGACAAAACGCAAGGGTTAAAGCACATTATACAAAAAGCAGTAGGACAGAACGCATGGAGCAAAACGCAACACACAAAACGCAGACAATCAGCAAAACGCAATCGCACAAAACGCAATGAATATTTTATTCATTTAATGGTCTTCATAGCAAAACGCAATGCTTGCGTTTTGACCTGTTTAACAGTTAATAACCAAATCGCAATAAGGAGACACTAAGCAAAACGCAATTAAGAATATCATATCAAAACGCAACCACGAACCAATACCTAAAACGCAACCAAGAACATTTAAGCAAAACGCAACCAAGAACCCTCAACTACACAGATTCAAACTTACAACTCTAGGCCTCCAAGGCTTAACTAGATCATCATTTACATTCTAAACTACTCACTAACCTAATAATCGACAACGGGAGGTCACCACACAAATCATACTGCCACAATTTTGACTTAAAAGTCAACCTAAGTGCGAAAATCATAGGGACCATAATCTTGCAGGGGGGAAGCAATTAATACATCAACGAAGCATTATTTAAGTGATCTAATGCTAACCCAATGCTCAAAACTTAATAACGAACACTCACCTAGATTTAGATGATGATTAAGCATGAAAAACCTTCAAAATATAAGATTTAGTAAGTTTTAGGCCATGGTTTTATAGATAACATATGTTTAGATGATAAACAACAATAACTAATCATTACCTAGACAAGAAACACACAGATGGCCACGAATCGAGCAAATCGCAAAAAAAAAATTACGTTTTGGGTTGAGAGAGAGAAATGAGAAAGTTTGACTAGATTTTTTAAGATTTTGACCTAGTCAAAACGCAAAGACTTTTTATACCTAGGTTAAACTTTCATCAATTGGCAGAATTGGCCCATCCTTTTCATATTTCTTTTCATGTAAGGTTTTAATAGCTACTAAGTGTTTAATTAAATTGCATAAATGGCACAATTGGTCCTCTATGTATTATGAGTCTAGTAAACAACTAGCAATTAGCACATAAGACCCTATTACTGCACATAAATGACAACTTTGGCTTTTTGAGTTAACATACGTTTAACTCCCCCTCAAAATGTAACCCCGTTAGATACAAAACATTTCTCAATTATGTATACGAAGTGTAAAAATGCCCGTTAGATGTCATAAATTTGAAATCCACTCTCCCCCTCAATCAATGACCTGTTTTCTATTTAAAGAGCCGTAGTCGTTGATTGAGTGTCAGATTTTGAGAAATTTAGGTCTGAATGATTTTCAAACACTACATTTCCACCATTTAAAACACAAATAATTTTCTGAAGAATCATAGACGGAAAATCATTTGGATAAAAAGAAGACTTCTCTTCTTGGTCAAGAAATAATGCACTTAGGCGTACATTAGATCGAGGTTGCATGGATATAAAGTAATCCATGCCCGGGAGAACTTAATCACCCGTTGTCAGGAACAGCCGTCTTTTTGGCGACATGCTTTCCTCATTTTGAAAAGCGGGTTGCAGTCTGAAATAACTGCAAGCCATTTAGACATGTTTTGAAAAGTTTGAACTTCCGTTCGAGCTTCATTTAAAGGCCCGTGTCATTATTGAATGACATTTCTAGGTCCGTAAATGTTATCGATAAGCAGAAGACATGTCTTGAAAAACTATTTTTGGTATTTTCTATTTTCTGATTTTTATGGATTTTTGTTGGTTTTATATTTTTGTAATTTCTTTTTGAGTTGGAATATGTACATATTTACATAGGATACTTGAAGCTAATCTGTTACTCATCCTTATCATCCTGAAGACGTTTGAGTGTCTCTGGCTTCATACTCTTCATGCCAAGCCGCGGGAGAATGAATTCGAATCGTTCTCTGGGCAGTGCCTTAGTGAATATATCCGCCAGTTGATACTCTGTCCTCACGAAATACAACTCAACCACTCCCTTTTCCACTTGTTCTCTGATGAAATGATGTCGGATGTCGATGTGTTTAGACCTGGAGTGCTGGACGTTGTTGCAGCAGAGAGCTATGGCACTCTTGTTGTCACAATACAGAGGGATGTGATTGTATGCAAAGCCATAATCCGATAATTGAGACCTCATCCATAGGATTTGGGCACAGCATCCAGACATCGCGATGTATTCAGCCTCTGTAGACGAGATGGACGTGCTAGTTTGCTTCTTTGATGACCAGCTTACTAACTTATCACCAAGGAACTGAGCACTGCCAGATGTGCTTCTTCGAGTGTCTTGACAACCTGCATGATCTGCGTCTGCGTATGCTGTTAGTGCCATGGCGGTGTCTTTCGGATACCAAAGACCCATATTTATGGTTCCTTGAAGATACCGAAAGACCCGTTTAACTGCTTCAAGGTGCTTTTTAGTGGGCTTAGATTGATATCTAGCACACATGCACACAGCAAAGACAAGGTCAGGTCGACTGGCTGTGAGATACATCAGGGATCCAATCATACTGCGATATTGAGTCTGGTCAACAGGGATCCCTGAGAGGTCCTCATCCAGTTTTGTTCGCTCCACCATGGGAGTGTCAACAGGGTCACTTTTATGAAGATCAAATTTCTTTAAAATCTCATTAGCATATTTAGATTGATTTATGAAAATGCCTCTAGGATTCTGAGAAATTTGTAAGCCCAAGAAAAAGGATATTTGACCCATCATCGACATTTGAAATTTAGAGCTCATTTCATTAGAAAAACGGTCACAGTCTTTGGGATCAGTCGAGGCAAATATTATATCATCAACATATATTTGAACATGAAGAGTGTGTTTTCCTATTTTTCGAATGAACAAGGTTGGATTGACTACACCCTTGGAGAATCCTTGTGCCAGAAGGAACTTCGACAAAGTGTCATACCATGCCCGGGGTGCCTGCTTTAACCCATAAAGAGCTTTCTTCAGACGGTAGACATGATGTGGATAATCTGGGTCAACGAAGCCTTTCGGTTGGCTAACATAGACTTCTTCCTTAAGCTCGCCATTTAAGAATGCAGTTTTCATGTCCATTTGATAAACTGTTATGTTTTTGCTGGCAGCATTGGCAAGAAATATCCTTTTGTTATAAGACGTGCCTTGTTTTTCAACACATCACCATACCCGTCAAGTTTCACCTTATAAATCCACTTGAGAGCAATAATCATGGCACAGTCTGGAGGTGGCACTAATTCTCATACGTCCAGTCGATCAAATTCATGGATTTCATCATGCATGGCTTGAAACCAGCAGTTTTCAGTAACAGTAGAATTGAAGTTTTTCGGTTCGACTTTGGACAGTACTGAGTTGTAGAAGCACCATAAAGCATCTGTAGCAAGCTGTTTTCGAGTGGATACCGGTCGAAAGGGGTTCCCAATAATATTGTCAATAGGATGAGAATCGATCCATTTTTGGAGATGTTTATGCGGCTGAGTGGATTGATTGGGTTCAGTTGTCGTGATTACCCTAGACGATGATGCTTTAGAATTCGAGTCTGGGGCAAACACATTGACAAATGGTTCGGGATCAGCCGCAGAAAAAGGATTAACTTCAAAAGATTGCTCAGCTGCAACACCATGATGTACCGAAGAGGATTGATGATCCGAGGATGATGTTAAATGACTTCCCGATGGTGCATCTTGATCACAGGAGATGGATACTGATGGACCGGTTAAATTAACCAGGACTTGAACTACATTAATAGTAGGAACTTGACGATCACCCGGTGGAGTGAAATATTCATCAAACATTAGTTGGAACAACAACTCCAATTCTTTATTGGTGGGAGGTACACATGGTATAGCAGGAGCAGGATTAGGTACGAGCCCTGAACTTATAGGTCCAGGTATCAAAAGGTTAGGTGCGGGTCCTGGACTAGAGTGTACTGGAGCCGTATGACCATTTTTAAAACATCAATCAACATGTAGTTTATTCACACTTCTCCCCCTCAAAAATTGCATATGAGGTTGCTATTTTTTGATTGAACAAGTGAATAAGACTACAATCAAAGGTACGTTGATCCACTTGATGACAGAACGAGCATGGGAAAAACATGAAGTTTGTTGATGAGAATGGTCATAAACAAGAAGATTTCTCTTCTTCCAACGATAAAGCGCACTGAAGCGTACACCTTTCTTTACTTTGAGGAACGGGGCTTGAAGTGTTGTCAGCAGACGCCATATGTCGTTGAAGAGCGAGGCTTGAACTGATGTGAACAGATGTCATTTTGTCATTGAAGAGCGAGGCCTGAACTGATGTGAACAGACGTCATTTTGTCGTTGAAGAGCGAGGCCTGAACTGATGTGAACAGACGTCATTGTTCATGTGCATCAGATTTGTATCCCTTGAACCACTGGTTTATGAGATATCAGTCTTTTCGGCAACCAAACTTTGAGTCTTTCCTTTATAAGATTACAAGATATACCTGCACTTGAGTTAGTAGTACATGCACTGACATTAAGAGTTTGATCGAATTCATATGGGTTAGTGATATCACCATTTGAACCATTTGGAGGTTCACTATCAACTTTGGTTGTGTTATCGGTGAACATCTTTCCAGTAGGTATCCACCTAAGACCAGCAATCTTGAAAATTCTACCCGTCGGTTTCCACCTAAGACAAGATCTAGGAGTGTTTGGTTTCTCATGCACAATGGAAGACTTCTTGGGAGAAAACCTTTGTCTTATAGCAATCTGCCTACCAGGTTTCTGAGTATGACTCTTTGGTTCTACGAGTTTGTTTTTGTTTCTAGTTTTAGGGGATTAAACCTTAGCATGAGAATCCACCTCTTTTAGGAATTTTGTTATACAATTATCATGATTTGCATTAAAGACACATTTATGACACGTAGAGCAAACAAAGTGTTTGGAGTCAAAAAAAGAACTAGAATTCCTAGAGTGATCTACTAGCAACACAGCATTTGACATTTCACAACTACTCTTAGATACATGCAAACTCTTAGATATTTGATTGTTGCTCCTAGGATTTGGTTTGCTACCATTAGCAGTGTTTTGTAGACTAGTAGTATGCATCACACTAGGTCTTGAATTCCTATTTCTTTCTTGTGTCCTTTTCCTAGCTTCCTCTAGATAGTGATTATGAGCCATAACACTTGAACCATATGCTTCTTCTTGACTATTCCTAGATGCGCCAGGTGCAATCACGTGATGAGGTTTTGCAAGGACATATTCTCGAACTTTAGGCAAATAACGAGGAGTGACTGGTTTTGACAAAATGTTAATCACATCAACTTAGGAGGCAAACCGTGGTTTTGAAAAGTTATGTCATTCAGATTTAAACGCATTCGGTTGTCTAACAACTGATTGGTTTCTGGGTGGTTGCAAAACCGATTTCCTCAAGATTGATGGTTTTGCAAACTTAGTATCCACGCTATTTCCTTTTAACTTTCGTAATTCATTTTTCAATGCTACATTCGCAAAAACCTTTTCCTGAATCTGAGCTTTTAAATCAGCATTTTCAACAGTCTTACTATTTACTTGAGCAATCAGTGAGTCATTATGATCTTTCGTCTGAATTCGTGTCTTTTTGATAGAATCATAAAGATCTTTGTAAGTCTGTGTTAAATGCTCATTTTCCTTATTTATCTTCTCATTCTCTGCAAGTAATTTAGCCACACTACTTTCTAGTTCAATGTTTATTGTTTTCAAAACATCAATGTCATGTTTAACCTTGGGTTCATTACTTGCTTCCTTCACACTTTTAATTTGATTCTTCAAGTTGCAAATTAGTGTGGTTTTGGCCTGTAGCTGAGCTTTCAAATCATTGATCTCAAAAAATTCACAAAACTCAGGAGACTCCTGATTCTTACATGGTTTGTTACTTTGAAAACTTTCTTCCTTTTGTTGCATTGATATTTCAAGTGAAATACAATGTTTTTCAAGTTGTAAAAATCTGTTTGAAAGTTCATTATAAACTTCTTTTTCAACCATGTCATTCATTTTGAGAAACTCAGCCTTAAGCAAAGGACTTTTTACTTGATCATGTTCAGCATCCTGGTCAATCTCTCCTCCCCTATGACACATATTTGTTGAATCAGGAGTGGTATTGCTATCAACCTTTTCCAACAGATATATGTCATAACTTGGTTCAGATTGATCAGTATGATGTTGTTCATTAGCAAGGACATTATGTGGAGCAGTCAAATGTACCTCAATAGATGGCACTTGGTCATTTACTGGTCTGATATTTGCATCCACAACATGTGTGATATAAGTCCCTGAACTGATGCTTGTAATATGCTTATCTGAGTTTGTCCCACTGCATTCTGTTACAACTAAACTAGCATCTAATGCTTTACTTAAAACAATCTTACTCTCTCTTGACTGCATCTGTCTTTCCTTCATCCTTCTATCATACTGTCTTTTATGACGTGTTCTTTCAGCAACAGACTTCTTAACATTACCCATGTGTAGGAGTAGTGTTTCTCTAAACTGTTTAACTTTGATTCTAGTGTATTCAGCAAAAAGCTTTTCTGTCATTTCACTGTCATAATCCAAGAAGTACTGCCAATCGATGAACTTCTGAAACTGATTGTTGAGCACCCAAAATGCAGCCATGGATTTATCTTCTTGGAATTCATCTTTGTCAAGCTGATTTTGTAATTGATCTACGTAAAGGAACATCGTACTTGTGAAAGTCTCATTATCTTGACCAAAGAGTGTCATGAATGCACGTTCGGATACTCTCTTGGATTTTGATTCATCGTATGAAAGAACCTGTAGAAATGAATGAAGTATCTAAAAAGATGTCATGCAACTTTCCTTTGCGTTGTCTTGCATTTATTGCAACTGATGCAACTCTCTCTCTCTTGTGAATGCGAATTCAAAGATTCCATTGATGTTCGATGTGTGAAATGAAATTAAGGATCTAAAGTAGATTAAGTGATTGATGATGTGGTTAAATGAATGAAATTATACTTCACGGGATTTTACAAATCTATGATTTAAACCGAGAAAAGAATAAACTTTTATGGGATTGTACAAAATCAAGAAGAAACCGTGAAATGATAATTGTTATGGATCGTTTTTGGTGAAATCATTGTTGTAAATGAAGAACTTGAACTTTTGATAATAATTTAAGAGCTAAAAAGATGAACGGTTACTACACTTTCAAGTTAAGATGATTAACGGTTGATTAAAGAATAAACATGGACTAACGGTGTAATTAAAATCCAAGTCTAGAGCTTAACGGTTGTTAATTGAAATTATAGGGACTGAAAATGTAAAAACAATTCACTTTGGAGGGTTAAGGCTGAATTTTAGGAAATAAGGACCAATGGTGCGAAACAGTTTCAACTTTGAGGGTTTTTAAGCAACCAAGGACTAACGGTGTAATTGTAGTAAACCTTCAGGGACTGCATGTGCCAAAATCCAAAAAAGGTTTAATTAATATAACAACTTCCCTCCAAAAAAAACTCATCTTCTTCGTTTGAAATTAGAAATTATGTTATGAGTTTATTTTTTATCTCAAAAATTGGTACGGTTATCACCGGTAAAATATAATTATATCACGATGATCGTTGCAAGACCGCGAACGTAATGGTATAGGTTAGAAGACCCGCGAACAACCGAAACTCGAAACCGTAAAACTTAAAATACGACAAAACGAACTCGTTTAAGTTGTAATCTTATATATGGCTTGTTCTTATTGCGTATTACATAGAATTTAAGAACTTTGGAGAGTTTCGATGTATATGATGTAACAACTCGCTACCACAAGGACAAATGGACAAAGTTTCGTTTGTAAGTGGCTATAATATCTAAGTCTTTAATTGTTCCTGTTCAACTTGCTACCATAAGTCGCTACTCATCAAGTCGCTACACCCTGTTAATCACCCTTTTAATTCTACAGGGACTGAATCTGTCATCCCTTAAACTTACTTAGCTTTAGAAAATCAATAAACCAATAATAAAAGAAGCTAGAAACTCCAAGGACCAAAACTTCCAAAACAGAAACCTTAGGTTTATAAGGCAGTGGTTTGCCATAACCAGTCAAACCTTCTTTTCTTGGTCAAACTTATTATAACACACACACACTCTTTCGCAAACCGCCACCACGATCTCCATCATTTAATTCTCGATTTCCTGAGTTTTTTTGCTAAGGTAATCATAAAACTTCGTTCATTACCTTTAGATGATAACATAGGTTAAGGGAATCCATCTAAAACACTCTAACTCACCTTAGCAAGATGAGCAAATGATAAATCACGCAAGTAAAAGATGATACCTAAATAGCGCGACATAGAATAAAAACGCTGTCTTAGGATCACGAAAGTATGCGAGAATTGCACAATATGTTCATCACCAAATGACATCCATGTGTGTTTTTGCTTTGACTCAATTAACAAAATGTGACTAAATACAATTATAGAGTTTTTCGTTAAGTTTTGGTGTTTAACTAAAAATTACTATTTTTAGTAAGTTTTCATTTTAGGAAAGTTTTTAGTTTCGGGACGTTAATAACGTCCCCTATATTTGCTTAATCCGTATTTCCTTAAGTGCACTAGAGAAATCTAAACGTTTAACTTCCATGTCCATTTTGCTTAAATTCACCAAACTTACTATTTTTAGTAAACTTAACGCTTTTCTTACAATATGACAAAGACGTCTTTAAATGATACTAATCAATACATATGTGTTACTATAAGTTTCGCTAGTGTTTTAAAAACTCAAAATATCTTGAAAGTGTCTGAAAACCTCATTTTAAGTTTCAAACAACAACTATTCATTTGGTTTTGCCAAAAAATATTTCAAGTTTCATTTGGCTATAACTTGGCCGTTTTAAGTCCAATTTTAGTGTGCGATATATGAAAAACTATCTATTTGAAATGAGCTCTCCAAAAACTAATTTTATGCCTAATGAAAACATTCCTAAGTCGCTCAAAACCTCAAAACCATTTTTGATCAGCAACTACCTTTTCAACAAAACACTTCAAAAAGCACACAACTTCACAATAGTGCTTAGTATAGCCTAATCTCCATTAACAACTAATCCACAATAAAACCACACCTAAAACTAACCTAATCCCTTCATTTCTATTGTTGCAACTCTCATCCAACTCTTATCTCACCAAGAACATAATATTTAACTAGTGAAACAAAGTAACATCATTATTTATAAAATATTGTTTTATAATCTTTTAAAAATTAAAACACAACAAATGGATGTATGAATCTTTAACATATATGAAAGAACATAAGTAGATCATAAGAAAAGATTCAAGACACTTACAAGAATGAACAACAAGTAGAGAAATCCAAATCTAAACCCCAAAATACTAGATCTATTAAATCCAACAACAAACCTTGAAACCCTAGTTTATAAACTCGTGAAAGACCCTTAAAATCAAAGAACCAATACTTCAAACCATCTTAGATGTTCTTATAAATGAACCTAGTATACTTGGATCTTGCTAGAAATCAAAGATATAGAAACCCTATAAGGGGTGTTTGTTGGCCGCGAGCTAGGAAGAGGGGGAAAGAGAGATGTGAAAGTTTGATGAGGCTTGGAAAATAAGAAATGACCTAGTGTGTGATATGAGTATGTATTTATAGGCCAAGAGTTAGGTTTTTTAGTCACCACATGACCAAGTAAGCTACCAACACACACCAAAAGTGTGTGTATGTATAGCTCGGCCGAAACAACCACAAAGACCATTTGGTTCTTTTTTTTAGGACCATGGTTCATGTATTTGGTCTTAGACTTGAATTTCAAGTCAAAGGTTGCATGAGTCCAACAAAAGATCACATGCTCTAGTCTTCCTTAAGTTTTTGTGCATGAGAATTACATTCTCATATGTCACTTTCATACACATGCACTAGTTTTATAAAAGATGCTCTTGTATTTAATTTAGGATTCAAAGTGTTTTGGTTTGGGGGTTCGAAATATGATAAGAGGGGGAGGGTGAATGAAATTTTTGATGCTATAATATGAGATAAATGATAACTAAAGTTTACACAAAAATATTTTGGGTTTTTGGGGTTCCGTTGGGTCAAAAACAAGAAAAACATAATTTAAATGTTAAAGTGTAAAAATAAATACTGGGAGTGATCGTAAACTATGAAACACTTAGAAAAGATAAAAGAACTCATATAATATCTAAACTAATCAAAATCCAAAGTCAGAACGCGTCCGATGACGTTTTTCAGATTTACGCGTGTTAACTTCCCTGTAAATCGCCAGATTCAAACGTAACGTATAAAAGTCAAAAATAATGATTGGAAAAATTTTAAATATTGACCTGAAATTTTTGGGGTGTGACATTCTTCCCCCGTTAAAAGAGCTTTGTCCTCAAAGCTTAAGACGTTGATTAAGGGTTAACGAAAAGATGAGGGTACTTTTTCTTCATTTGATCTTCACGCTTCCAAGTAAACTCGGGCCCTCGTCTCGAATTCCAACAGACCTTTACGATTGGAATGCGGCTTTGCTTTAGCTATTTAACTTCTCGATCCATAATTTCAACTGGTTCTTCAATGAAATTAAGCTTGTCATCAATCTGGATCTCATCCAACAGAATAGCTTGTGGTTCGTCTACAAAACACTTCTTCAAATTGGAAACATGAAAAGTGCTATGAACTCAGCTTAATTGCTTTGGGAGTTCAAGTCGATAAGCAAGCATTCCCACTTTAGCAAGAATCTTAAAAGGTCCAATATAGCGAGGGTTCTGCTTCTTCTGTTTGCCAAAATGTATCACCCCTTTCCATGGAGATACCTTTAACATAACCTTATATCCAACCTCAAATTCTAATGGCTTATGTCTCCTATCGTCGTAGCTCTTCTATCTATCTCGTGCAACTTGAATACACTTCTTGATATGAATGATCTTCTCAATTGTTTCATGAACAATTTCCTAACCAATGAGTTGAGCGTCTCCAACCTTAGCCCAACAAATAGGCGATCGACATTTTCAGCTTAGAGAGCTTCAAATGGTGCAGCTTTGATACTAGTGTGATACCTGTTGTTGTAAGAAAACTCCACCAAAGGTAGGTGTCTATCCTAACCTTTCCCAAAATCAATCACACAAGCACGTTGCTACAAAATTTTTTTTTTTTTGGGGGTTTTTTTCCCCTCAAAGTTTGGATGGTTCTTTCCACTTTTGACATCAGTCTTGTGGAGGGTAAGTCTAATCATAGCACATTGAGTTACCTAGGGCTTTGTTCAGCGAGTGCCAGAAATGAGATGTAAATTTACTGTCTCGATCAGAAATAATCAAAACGGGACTCCATGCTCGAGATTACTTCATTCAAGTAATTGTCTCGTTAAACTTCTCATTGGTTAGTAGTCCTTTCAGTGGCCAAGAATGAGCAGATTTTCATGTGTCGTCAATAATGACCAAATTGTATTTTTTTTTTTATAATCTTGACGTTGATGTCTCTAGGTAACTTAGTAACGAATCAAATAGTAATGTTTTCTACTTCTCATGGGATCACGGTTAATCCCAACAAACCAGATGGTTTTTGGCATTCGGCCTTGACTTTAGCACAGGTTAAACATTTACTGACGTAGGTGGCAATTTCTGCTTTCATATTCGGCCACGAATACAGTTTCTTTAAATCTTGGTACATCTTGTCCGATCCAAGATGAATTGAATATTTTAACTTATGCGATTCATGCATAATCAACTCTCTTAAGTTACCTCGTCAAGGTATCCAATTTCTCCCATTCAAGCATAATGTTCCATCAGTACGCTGCTCTAGCTTCTTAATCATACCACACATATCTTCAGTTTCAAAATTCTCCTCTTTTCTCGCCTCAACTTAAGCGTTTAAAATTTGCACAGGAAGGTTCAGACCAATCATCATAACCAAAGCTCGAACTCGTAGCGGCTTATTCTGTTCCTTTCGGCTTAAGGCATCCGCCACCATGTTTGCCTTTCCCGGATGATAACGAATCTCGTAGTCCTAATCGTTCAACAACTCTAACCATCTACGTTATCTCATGTTTAACTCTTTCTGATCTAGAATATGTTGCAAGCTCTTATGATCAGTGAACACAATGTATTTCGTGTCGTACAAATAATGGTATCCACATTTTGAGGAGCAAACAATACAGTCCAAAGCTCCTAAAGTCATATTTAGTTGTAAATTCTTCTCATGATCTTGGAGTTGGCATGATGCGTAGGCTATGACTTTCTCCTTTTGCATCAAATTTGTGCCAACCCTTTCGAGAAGCTTATAGTAAACATGAAGTTTCACTACCTTCAGGTAAAAGCCAAGATTTGGTGCACTTACAGTTTACTTCTTCAACAGTTTAAATGCAGCTTCTGCCTTTTCACTCCAATCAAACTTCACATTCTTTTAAGTTAATTTCTTTTTAATCCATAGGTTTGGAACCTTCGTTTTTTAGAGAAACTTTGATAACTCGTCGATAATAGCCGGCAAAGACCTAGAATTGGCGAATCTATGTCGGGAGTCTTGGCGATGGCCCAATCCTTTTGATGGTTCATTCTTCGACGAGTCTACGTGAATGCCTTTACTATCAAGCACGGTGGACCAAGGAATGTGTACCTTCGACGCCAAAATTCAACTTTAAAAACTTGGCGTACAATTCTTCCTTCTTAAGCAACTCTAAAATTAACTTAAGATGTTCTGCGTGCTCTTCCTTGCTCTTGGAGTAGATCAAGATGTCATCAATAAAAACGATCACAAATTTATCTAAGTATAATTTGCACACCCAATTCATCAGATGCATGAATATCGCCGGTGCGTTGGTCAGTCCGAACGGCATCACTTGAAACTCATAGTTACTATAGTGTGTTCTAAACGTTGTATTTGGAACGTCTTCCTCCCAAACTCTGAGTTGGTGATAACCAGATCTCAGGTCGATCTTAGAGTAGACTCTTGACCCTTACAACTAATCAAACAAGTCGTCAATTCTCAGGAGTGGGTATCGGTTCTTCACAGTAAGCTTGTTTAGTTCACGGTAATCAATACACATCTGAAAAGATCCATCTTTCTTTTTGACAAACAAGAGCGGGCTCCCTAGGGTGAGGAACTCGGTCTTATAAATCCCTTGTCAGAAAGTTCTTCCAGCTGAGTAGACAATTCGTGTAGTTCTGACGGTGCTAATCTCTACGGGGCTCATGCCACAGGTGCAGCACCAGGGACCAAATAGATTTGAAATTCAACTTGTTGCATTGGTGGTAATCCAGGCAAGTCTTCTAGAAAGACCTTCGAAAAGTCCACCATACAGGTCGGCACCGTCCTAAGTAGCTTCTCCTCCGACTTGCTTCGTTTTTTTGCGTACTCTTGTGCAGAAAAATTAGGCAATTATCTTGATTTATTTCTCTGGTTTTAGTGCATGATAATAATGGCTCATTTGACCTTCTCTCCTTTCCACCTCTATCACTTGAACAATCAAAACTTCATTCCTCTATAGGGAATTCAAACATCTTTCATCATAAAAGATCAATGCATGATGGTTCTACTATAGGCCTAAAGTCCATATACAAACATCATGGATGAAACATAGATGCCTCGGTAGCGAAGGTCTCCATCTCCTAAATCGCTCCGTTCATAGTTGCCGAAACTAGGATCTTGCCTAAGCACACTCTCCCTAAATCTCACGCGTCATCGAACCTATCATCTCTCGGCTTCTCCATCAATCATGGTGGCTCAAATTCTCGTGTTGCTCCTTCCAAGGACATAACTTGCTCAAGTAAGCTAGCTCTCTCTCACCAACATCAAACTCTCAACTCTAACTCTCTTGTTCATCTTATTGTCCTGTATTCTCTAAAGGGTATTTATAAACATGATCATAAATATCCTGTAACCCTCCTCATCCTGCTCTAACGCTCTTCGCATCGGGCATAAGGCATGATCAGGGATATCAATCCCAACAGTCGAGGGGGGGGGGCGGGAGGGGGGGGGGGGGGGGGGGGGGGGTGGGGTGTTGGGCGGGGGGGGGGGGGGTGGGGGGGGGTAGGGGGCGGGGGGGAGGTGGGGGTTGAGGGGGGGGGAGGGGGGGGGGGAATCCACTCAACCTCATAGTACTCTATCACTGACTCGCCTCATCCTCAACCTCATCCTTTACATTAACCCCAACATGACTCCATACCAATACTACATCATCCTAGGACTTAACTTCCCTATCTACAGCAACCTCGCCGCTATATCATCAGCCTCAATGTCCTCTAACACATCCGTATCAATGTCCTCCTCAACACTATCCTCTAGTGAAATAGAATCCCTAAACCTCTTGCGAGATAGAAGAAGATCAGTATGAGAAGGAACTAAATCTCTCATAGCATGAATAGATGAAGTCACGGTAGCAGCAGGGGACCTACATCTCTTACGAGATGGTCCAACAAATGACTCAAAAGAAGAATCCCCAGCTGATGACTCAAATGTCATTGGTGGATACATGGTAGATAATGGGGCAGACCTCCAACGAAGATAGGCCTCGCTACACCGTGGAGTCCTAGCAAGCGGTGGATTAACAATTCTTAGTGGTATAGATAAATTAGCATCGGTGGTATCTGGTGGTGTATGTCCGGATAAGGAATGACCCGTAATAGAATGCCCAGATGATGAATGATCTGAAGATGAATGACCCGATGATGAATTGGAAGTAAAATGATCTAAGTGATGTGATGTGTACCTCAATGCTAAACGATGAGAGGGTAAAGGTCTAACTAACTTCCTCGCGGTCAATGCCTTACATGGCCCACCAAGATGAGTACGGTAAAGTCGACCAATAGGAATGTCCTCCATGGGTCGGATAAGAATAGCTCGTCGTCGATGAATCCTAGGTGGTGCAACAACAGGTCCAAGTGGAAACTCAGATGATGGTGCAACAATAGCAGATAATGCGGGTAAAATAGGAATAGTAAAGATCTCGGGAATAGAAGTAGTAGGTGATGATGATCGTAATGCAACTCTGTGCCTCCATCTAGTAATGTTGATCCTACTTGCATAGATCTTGCTTAGCTTGTAAAAGGCTTAGTTGTATTGAATAAATCCAAGACAACTATGGTAGAAACTTTGATTGAATATATCAAAGACTATGCGGAATCTAGTCTATGATATAATGAAACAGTAAAAACAAGATCTTTACTAAACTTTCAATATATTGAATATTATTTTGAATTACAAAATAGCTATGAATACTAACTATGATTGCTATGCAACCTATGAATACTAATATGAAAACTGATGTGTAAAACTGATATTTAGATCTATGTCGTAGGTTCCTTTTATACACCAAGGAAACCCTAATGGGCTTACAAAACAGGTCAAGTGATTAGATCTTTTCTATAAGTAACCATAATCTCTTAAACAAATAAGTTTATACATATCTTCTTTACAAATAATTGATACTTATCTTCATAAGTATTCTTGTTCTTCAATCAACCTTTATCTCTTCTCTGATATGTCTTTGATCTCGTCTCTGACAGCATTAATCCTTCCAGCAGTTGTAACTGAGCACAAGCAACATTAACTACTTAGAAGTTTACTCTAGCAGTACTAACATACACTAGCATTACTAACTTTAGTACTAGCAGTAGTAACTAAGTATATTTTCAGTCTTCATCTCTGAGTAGTCTTAATTTCTACTAGCAGCAGTAACTTTATACTAATAATACTAACAGTAGTAACTAGCAGTAGTAACTTTATACTACAAGTACTAACTACTTAGCATAATTTCATTAGTATTACCAGCAGCACTAAGTTATGCTTGACATCACTAATATATACCTGAGCAGTAGTAACCCTAAGAATCATCTTGAAGTCTTTTAAACCCAACAGAGTGTTTGGGTTAACTCTTAGGATTTTATGGTTAGGTCGAGTTAATTGTTACTCCACATTTGTTATATATAGACACACACTAGACACGAACCTAAAATATTAAAACAAGTAAAATGCAATTAAAATGTGATCTTGGTTCTCTTATTCTAGGTGACAATCCCTCAAAAATCATCTGAAGACTACAAAAATACAAGACACTATATCCCTAAAATCTCACATGAATTCCGCACTCCAATAAGAGAAAAACTAATGAACCTTGAAGAACGCTATATCCATGAGGGTTAGGTGGTTTTCGACAATTTTGCAGACCTAAACTATGTTCGGTCTTTGTTTCATTTTGTTGAGTTCGAATGTCTCTTTGAAATCAATGAACAAATCTGTCCTCGCTTCATACTCGAGTTCTATAGTCAATATCAAATCAATTATTCTGACGAAGGTCAAATGTTTGTCGAATTTGTGATTCAAAATCAACTCTTCTCCTACTCTCTTGAAAATTTTGCTCAAATTCTTGACATTCCTTGTGAAGGCGCATGTGTCTTTACCGATAGATGGAGACTTGATGAGTTGGCATATGGTATCCCTTCGGATGGTCCATATCAAACCAACCCTCCTTCCATTGAGGACATCATTTCGTCTATTCGAATTGATCGAGAAGGTCAAGTCCGTCGCATCCGTCATGAGGAAGAGATTGATGTTCTTGAATATCAAATTCTCACTCGTGAAATCGTGTCAACTTTGAAGCCTTTAGAGGAAATCATCCGGGAAAACGTCTTCTGTCTGGGGGGTAATCGGGATCATGTTCCCGCATGTCTTTGTTTCATGCTTTATTGTGTTGTACACTCTGAAAAATTCAATCTTGCCTATTACATGGCGAAACGAATAGAGTGGGTCACTAAGCAAGCTAGGTTAATTCTACCCTATGGTATGCTATTAACCCGTTTGTTTAAATTCATCATGAATGAATATCCCGAGTTGTACAACGAGTCCTATGTTATGTACAGATCTGTCACCCCATGATTCTCTTGTCCGCTCAACTAGAGCGAAAAGTTCGAAGGGATCGTTGCACAAGAAGAGGTCGTCCTTCCACTTCCTCCTCCACCTTCGATCAACCATCCTCATCTCATCTCAACGATGATGATGATGATGATGGAAATGACTAAGGGACCTCGCTTGCAAGCACTCCTTCCCCTATTCGTTATGTCAATTCCTTAACCAATCAGGTTCCTTAAGTTTTTCAAAACCCACCTAACGTCGACCCCGACATGGAACCTTTTTACACCCGCCAAACCAAAATCATCAACCGTCAAGTTCAATTAAGAGATGAGCAACGTGGTGGACTAAGATCAATCGGAAAAGGCTTCCGGAACTTGTGGAAGAATTTGAAGAAGAAGTGAGCAATGAGGGAAATTGCTTTATGACATTATTATCTATATTATTTACTAATCTATTATGCTTAGGTATTTAAACTTATGCTACTTATTAGTAACTTAGTACTTAGTATGGGCAACTTAGCTTGCCATGGATGATCTTTCGATTTTATCATCCTAAACCAATGCTTGCATGCACCTCGATAGACTCTTTGCTATATATATGATATTATGCATGCTTATCTTTTGATAAAATTTGCCTACATATGCTTCCCTCATAGAACTCAAGATAGTTGATATTGTGAAGTTAGATAATAAGTATTAGATGATTCATGATGAAATAGGATTGATTGAAAAAGGGAAATTTAGAAATTTTTAAATACAGCATATCAGGAAATTCTAGAAAAAGTTTCCTGTCTCTAGAAAACGGCCTCCTAAAATACTGGGCGGCCCCCTAATATATATGGGACCGACGGGCATTTAAGGGACCGCCATCAGAGGTTACGGATTCTTCTACTATGACCCCCTGAATTTCTGTGCAGTTGACCACTATCCCATCTAGGCCTAGCTATAATTTTTGCATTTTAACAAACACTTTTGGGAATCTAAAACTTCAAACCCCATGCCTTACTTCATCAATCCATCTCTTTCACCTTAAATCATGAACTCTTCTCTATCTCTTCACCACTAACATTCTCTTTCACCTCAAACTTCCATGGATATACAAGCCTCTTCTTCCCATGAGTTTAAGAAAATCAAACTAACAATCATACCACCAAAGCAACTATTTGTTGGCCTAACTAGTGACAATGAAAACCTCTCCACACCATCTCCCACAACAACCTCTTCTTCTCCAACTCCTCCAAATGCACCATCCAAAACCACATCAACCAAAGAAACTACCTCAAGTCATGAAAACACCTCATCTTCCTTTCAATCAAAGCTACAAGTGTCACCACCTCCTACAAATGAACCAACCTCTCCTCAACCTCAAAATATTTTTCTTCAAAACTTAATGGATGTTCCTCCTAGGCCATCTAATCCTCAACCTCTCCAAATCATTCCTTCATTGGATATCACTCTATTACTATCACCAATCATACCTCTTGAAAATCTCTCAAGTCCATCTTCACCGTCACCACCACCACCTCAACCACCTATCATGGGACATCCACTCTACTACAACTATCATGACTATCATGGATTAACTTGTATTTGTTGCTTCCACAACCGTAACCTCCACTTGAACCTTCGAGATGAGATGAACATTATGTTTGCTCATCTTGAGTATCTCATAACCACCGCCTTCACAACCCATTTTCCACCTCAACCATAGACCCTTTTCAAATGGCCTAATAATGGATAACCCAAAACATTTTGTTTAAAAGTCATGTCTATGAATCATGAGTTTTCTAGGATTAATGTATTTTTAGATTCATGTTCACCTATGCTTTAATATGTTTTGTCATGTTATGATTATCTTATGTTGTATCATCACATATTGTCCTATATGACTATATATAATCTTTCTAGGAATTTGAATGCACTTCATTTATGAGTTTCTAAAGTGTGGATTATACTCTTGAGATATTTGTCGTGCTATGTTGGTTTGTACTTGTACTTCTAACTTTGTTTTGTAGCAAACAAATTATCGTAAGATCGATCCCTTGGTGCCTCGAACAAAGGGAGCTTACATCAATGGGGAGTCTTCAATCGTCGATTTCTATCTCTCTACTACAATTCGACGATCAACCTTTTTGGATTCGACAAAAAGGGGGAGAAATGGAATTAAACTCATTAGTAATTTATAAACTTCTAATTTTATACTAAATGAGTTTATATTTTGTCATCATCAAAAGGGGGGGGATTGTTAATATAAATAATGTCTAAAAACGTTATTTATATTTTTCGACCTCTCGATGTTTTGATAATAACAAAATGTAAAAACGTTTACGATAAAATTAAACGTTTATAAATTACTAATCGTAAAATTCTATTTCTAAGATTAATCACTTAAGGTATAGATAAACAAATCATTAAACATGATTAGTGATCAAGAAAATATTTTTCTTAAACCTTACATTTCTACAAAAGTGTATTTACAAAAATATATACACAAAATATTTATTCATAAAAGAAATGTTTTATTAAAACAATAAATTTGAAATCGGATTTTTCCCCAAAATGGAAGGTTCCAAAACAGATAACACTTTCCCCATTAAAAGACAAAAAGAGAAGCGTACTCTACGGGCGGCCCCCTAACATATTAGGGACCGCCAGGATCGCCAGCAGAGTAACGGCTCTTTTTGTCTCCTATAAATACTGGGCCACCCCATCTGAAAAACAGAACCTCTTGCCATAAATGTTCTCAGATCTACTTTTCTCTCTTCTTTCTTTCTTTCTAAAACAGATATCTTGATCTTGTTTCAAGTGTTTAATTCCGTCTTCTTCCCTTCTTCTAATCAAGTGCAAGAGAAGAACAATCGTATTCATTTAGAAATGAATTGTTATCAAGCGATCTCTTTCTTCCTCCCCAAGATCACAAATCTTCATTATATTAACTTTGTGGTGTTGTGTAAATTGGATTGTGTGTATATCCAAAAATTGTGTATTTGTGTGAATTGGATTGTGTGTCAATCCAAGAGTATATATCTTGTGAGTGTATAAAGACTCAGTGAAGTCTTAGATTGGTTCTAGCTAAGATTAGGACTCAACATCTAGCTTAGTGTCAGAAAAGAAAGTAAGCGATGTGTAAACGGTTTTCTTCCCCTAAAGGAAGCTTGTTGACATAGTGAAATCTCGAGTGGAGTACTCGGGGAGTGGAGTAGGGCAAGAGGTGCTTCGTAGCCGAATCACTATAAATCTTGGTGTCTTGGTTTGATCGTTTCTTTCTTTATCTCTTTATATTGTTATTGTTTATTTAGTTCATTGCATTAGATAATTTAGTTATGATTCATATTGTTGATTGATTGACATACAACTCGAATCAAACCATTTTATAAGCAAAGTTTTAAAAAGGATAATTAACCGGAAAACCATTCAACCCCCCCCTCCCCCTTCTAGTTTCCTACAGATAAATTCAAGACATTAGGTAAAAGCCTACAAAACCTACTTTGCCATTCGATTCTCTAAAATCCGAACGGATCCTGGTAGATAGTTAAATAATGAATTTCAATTTGGAGTCTTTTGTGACAAACATGGAATTTCTCACAACTTCTCGGTACCTCACACTCCTCAATCTAATGGGATTGTTGAAAGGAAGAACCGAACTTTGCAAGAAATGAGTCGTACAATGTTAAATGAACAATTTATCCCACAAAGATTTTGGTGTCATGCCGTAGAAACCGCCGCATACATACTTAATAGGATTTTGATTAGGAAAACTATTAATAAGACACCATATGAGATACTTAGAGGTAGGAGGCTGATACTCCATATTACTAATAGTAATATCAAATAATAAACCCTCAGATATATATAATAAAATACATATACATAAGCAAAGTATCATACAAATTATTCTTAGGAAAGAATAATAAGTAATCAACACGGGTATCGTTCTCCTCGGTGAGAGGTAAATGGAAATCTACGTTCATGATGTAAATCGAGCTTGATTGTCATTTTAGTTTTGGTTTTGGTTTCTAAATCAAATAACGCAAAGGGAAATCATATAAAGGCACGCTAAACTAGAATTAAAGGCAATTTAAATTTTTAACGATATTTAAAAACAATTAAAGCAAATTAAAACAAACTAATTAACCAAATAAGACAAAATAAAACTCTAAAATCTCAAAATGTAAATTTCTTAAACTAAAATGTGTTAAAATAATTTTTGAAAAACAAAAATTATTTTTTTGGATTTTTAAACTATTGAAAACTATTTTTTTAACTAAATATTACTAAAAATTAAATTAAAAATACTAAACTAATTCCTAAAATTTTAAGAAAATTTATAAAAATTCAAGACACTATTCTAAAGGTTTATAAAGAAAAAAGGGGCAACAAGCTCTAACCTATAAGCTGTGAAAATTCAATAAGCTCAATAAGCTTAAAACAAAAAACGTGTATAAGAAATGAAACAAAAGAAGAATGAAAAAGACCCAAGGGTGCGTTGGTTAAGGTGTTGGTGTGTTAAGGGGGAGGTCACAGGTTCGAGTCCTGTGACTGTCCCTTTTATAAAACATTTTTTTAATTTCTTTTTAAAAAAGCTATTCTATAAGCAAAAATAAGCACTTTAATAAAGGGACTTTTTGACAGAACTTAACAATAAGCTAGGAAAGGCTCAAAATAAAAGTGACAGTTTTTGGCTTTTAAGACTTTGAAGTAATAAGCTAAACCGTTTGGACTTTTTGACTCATTAAGCAACTTGAAAAACAAATAAGCTGAAACAGACCTAGACCTAAATCTAATACGAACTACGAACTAAAAATAAGCAACTAAAATAAGCTGTAAAGCAACTAAAGCTATTAAGACAATTTGACTAAAAAGGCTTTTTAAAGGACTAAAACCACTACTTTAAGCTAAAGATTAGAACTAATAAGCAATGAAAATAAGCTATCAACTCAAAACAGATTTAGTCTTATAAGCTAATAACTCAAATAAACAAGAATTAAGCAGGCTTGACAAAGAAATAAGCTAGAAAAGGCAAACTGAAAATGGTAGACTACACTAGTTTTTGGACTTTTCAAAGGAGAAATGGCAATTTAAAGCTTAAAATTAAGACTCATAAGCTAACTAGACAGCCTAAAAACTTAAAACAGATTAAGATCAGACTATAAAAAGCCAATTTAAATCAAAACAAATCACAATTAAGTCAGGATTAGGCCTCAAATGATCTGCAAATTTGGACATTTAAGCTTAAACCAACTACAACTTGACTGTTTTTAATCTGAGATACTCTAAGGTTTTTCTAAAGGCTATAGACTCAAAACAGATATGCTGAGATGCATAAGAAACTCGTTTTAAGCATAAAAACCATACCTCAAATACAATTTTAAGATACTTGACTAAAAAGCTGTTTGAGCAATCTTTGAAACTAGCTGACTTGGAAAATTTATAAAACAAACTCTAAACTTGATAAAACTACTTTTAAGCTTATAAAAACTTGTTTAGAAACTTAATTTGAGCTTATGAAAACTTAGTTGAGACCCAAAGACAGAATACCCTTCATTTGACCCATTTTAAATACATAACCCAAACACCCCTTTAAATACTTGACAACCCATTTTTAAGCTTAAACAGAAAAAAAAAGCTATGAATTGATAAAACAGATTAAGAATTAAAGATAATAGAGACAAATAAGCTAAAAAATTAGGAGAATAAGCTCTGAATACTAAGCTATACCAATAAGCAGTTTTAAGCAGCATTAACCTCTAACTAGGCAGTTTTAACTATTAAATGGATAGATTCAAAACAAACTACATCTAAACTATAAACTAAACATTTTAAACTACTAATAGACATAATAAGCTCAATCAAACTATATTAAGCAAGCAATAAGCAGATTAATAAGCTAAGACAGAAATTAAGCTATAAAGAGTAAAGAGAGTGTACCTTGTCCTTTACTCAAACAAGGAGTTATAAATGCTCAAAAGAGCTTATCTACAAGCTCTAGCTTGTTGAAAACAAGCTGGTAAGACCCTATAATCCCATCTATTTTTGGCTTATCTTCCACAGTTAGCTTAAACTTTGAGGTGGCTTAAGGTAAAATGCCTATTCAGTTTAAGCTTAATAAAGCTTAAATGAATAAGAGCTAGCTTAAAGAGTAAAAGAGAGTTTATTGAGCTTATTTGATTACTTCTATACACATTTAAGCCAAATTTGCATAAACAAAAACTTGAATTTGACACGAATTTAAATGAAACTGAATTTTATTAATACTAAAAGAGATTACAGGCTTTTAAAAACTAAATTACATTAAAGAAAATTACAATAAGCTTGTAAATAAGCTAAACTACACTACTCCTACTACTACTGATATCTTCTACTATGTGAAATCCCTTCTATTTATAGGAGAAAAATGAAGTTTCTAGGCCAAAGGAGCGTCTTTAATCCTTTTGATCTCAACCCTTGAATCAAACCGCCTTAAATCAATCAATCACAAACCTTGATTTGATACACGTCTAATCCACCAATCATTGTGCTCAGGATCGCCAACGTAGCAGGGAGATGAGGTAACATGCATTTCGCGTGTTCTTCTAGAAGGGGATTGTTGAGTGAAAATGGGGGTTTTACCCGTACGTTTATTGTTGCAGGATAAAAAAGGGAGGGATAATGAACAGTGATTCTTAGCGGGTTTTTATTCATTTTGACTGGATCCAATTCATTGTGGTATGGGCTTTGACTATCTTATGACTTGGACTTTTTATTATTAACTTGGGACTGGATAGGTTTAAATGGATTTGGACTTTAGGTTTCATTTTAGGCTTATGAATAATATTATTCAAAAGCTAATGGGCTGACCCGACCCATTAAATGGGAACGGGTTGGCCCATTAAGAATGAATACGCCTTCGGCTTTGCTTTTCTCACGCTCTTCCAATCTCGTGCTCGGATTTGTCCTTTTTGGCATCGTTTTTGTCCATTTGTGATATATCTGTTACCTGCATAATACCATTGACAAAACACACATATACAATGTACTTTCCATGCATTTTTGGTCATATAAGCTCATTTTAATAAGGAAAATTGATATGTGATTAAACACATATCAAAAATCTCCCATACTAAGCTATTGTCGTGTCCTCACGCAATGTCATATACACACATAGAAAACTAAAATTTACACCCCCTTAGACTAATTACTTCGATAAGTAGCTAAGTGTTCATCTAAGGGAATTAAGAAATCACTAGTTTAAAATGCCCCGTTTTTACCATTTTTGCATAAACTTATTATATTATCATTCGAATTAAGAAATCACTAGTTTTGAAAAGCCCCCGTTTTACCATTTTTATAAATTTGCATACATTTATTATTATCATCATCATTTTTTTTATAAGTTTAAGGATCACGGAACAAGAAACACTAAAAGGATAAATTCATCATCCTCGATTTTTTACCCGCCCCAAACCAAGCTTAAAAACGAAATCATTGTTAAATACAAGTTAAGATGCTAACACTACTCTTAGATGCTAATTGTGTACGCATTAGCTACTTTCCGCTCCCTTATTCCTAAATCCTTTAAAGTTTTTATTTTTATTATTGGTGACAAATAAATTAAGTCCTTATTCATATAAAGTAAACTCGGTTTAGACCATAATTAGTTTGAAATCCTTTCCTAAAGAGACGATATGGTGAGAAAATGGTCCACATTAAGGTTCTAATTTCGCATGATTTAGGGGTTATCCTTTTTATTTCATCCGAAACAACTCAACTACAAGTCCAGAGACGGAGGCTTTATTTAGATAACCCTGGAGTCAAAATTTGGCTTTATTATTATTATTATTATTGCAACATTATTAAACCTCCCGGTCCTTTAAACAACTGCCACATCGGTATGTGAGCCGACCATGGTCCAGGAGTCTTATGTCGACCAGGAGATCCTCGACCTTTTTGAAAACGGTCACATCGGTATGCGAGCCGACCATGAACCAGTAAACTTTTATCAGTCTCGGATTTATTATTCCTACGATGGGCCTTCTTTTGAATACTGCCACGTCGGCAGCGAACCGACCAGAGACAGTAAACTGTTATCAGCCCACAATTTTTATTATTATTATTATTACCTCCACCCTTTAAACGACTGTCATATCGGTATGCGAGCCGACCATGATCCCGAAGTCTTATTTTGGCTTCGGTTTATTACATTATTATTATTATTATTATTATTATTAGATTATGTGTCCCTCCGAGTTATAATAATCGTCCTTAAAATCCGTAGAAACATCAGATTTTATTACTTTAAGTTCCTCAAAATTAAGTTCTTTCGGATGGAGAGGAGATGATGGATCATCATTTAATAATTTCTCGAGTAGAAGAATGTCTCCCTCCGGGTCAAATTCGTCATCATAAATTCCCGGTGGAATGGAATCACTTGTAAGACAAGCTTCGATTTCTTCTAAAATGAAATCACCTCCCGGGTCAAAACACTCATCCTCATTACGCTTGGAAAGAGGTGTGACAAGCAAATCCGGCTCATCAAGTTTAGAAACATAGGAGTCCTCGCTCTCGATGTCCTCTAATATCTCATTAAAAAGAGAATTTACGTCACTAGAGATGTACTCGTCATCAAATTCAAAAAGAGGGTTCGAATAAATTTTAAACTTATCTTCCGGGACGTCCTCATCGGATAGTGACTCATCATCACTAGAGGTAAAATCTTTATTTAAATAGAAGAGAGGGTTAGAGAAAGTCACGGATTATCCCTCAGGAATATTAATGGGAGAGAAATCATCACACGAAGGTAAATCACACTCACTATCACTCCCAGATGTATCCTCGGACTCACTTGGGATTGCAACAAAGTCCTCAACACTAGACTTTATTAATTTGTTCGATTCCGTTTCTAGAATAGTGCTAAGTTCCTCATTCCCCATGATGAGAGAGTCTTCGGGATCCTCAATTGGTAAGACGGGAGGGGTAGACGGAGGAAGTCGAGAAATAATTTCACTCAAAGGAATAGTTCTCTCCTCATCGTCATCATAGCAAGTAAAATTGAAACATCGTGAAGGCTCGGGAGTATGAGTACTAATATTAGCTACCTGCTCTCGTTGCTGAAGCTCTTTCTCCTTAGTGATTTTATTAATTTCAATACTCATTTTATTAAAATTAGCCTTAAGCTCATCAACCTTAATTTCACATTCCCTTCTATAATGAATATCTATTTTCTCATTATGATAATCTTTAATCTGAATTTGATTAATTATACTTTGCATTTCCTCTAAATACTGCTGCTTCTGAAGCTCCATATCTTGTAAACTCATTTCTTGAGGAGGTGATTGATCGATGGGATACTGCGAGGGTCGGTCAAAACCGTAAGAATTAGAATCATAGCAAGGGTTAAGCTCAGAGTAGTTTTGATGCCATGGTTGACATTGATAATCTTCATGAGGACCCCCACATTTTTCACAATTGAAATATTATTATGGAAAACTCGGTGAATTTTGTGGATAATAATTATCGTAGCCCGGTTCATGCTCATAGACAAGCGACACCCGTGGTGGACAATCATAACCATAATGAGCGTCGTTCCTACATAATTCACACGAGTATGATTCATATTGGGGCTGTGGAGGATGGTTTAAAAAGTTTGGAGGATTATTGAAAGAATTCGGATTTGGATCATAAACGAATGAATTTCCAGCTCCTGAATCGCATATCGAACAAAATCCATCTCTAAGATTATTTCCACACCATTCACAAGTACACCGTCAACCAAGTAAACCGTCTAACGGGCCTCCACACCCGTAGCAACCACGTTGGTTAAACGAAGACATAAGAAAGAATTAAATGAAATTAGAGGGTTGAGAAAATAAGAATTAAACGGATAAGAGGGTAAAGAAGAATATTTATAGATTTTTATAATAATACATAAGAAAAAGAAGAAAGAAAAATATTTTTGGTAACCGATAGTCAAAGGTGCACGGTAGCTCTCTAGAAAACGTACAAAGAAGCGGAGGAGCGGGTAAGCGCGAAGCGTTTTAAAAGCCTTCTCCTTTCGGGTCGAAGTAAGATCGACCCTCCTCATACCTCTCTTATAGTTTGTTTTACTAAGGGTGAGCCGATTTGACAATTAACACACGGTTATTTTCAATATTAAAATAAAAGAAAATAAAAATAGAAGTATAAAATATTTTTGTATTTTTATATAAAATAAAACAAAAACATTCCACGTGGAAAATGATCCGCATACATACTTAATAGGATTTTGATTAGGAAAACTATTAATAAGACACCATATTAGATACTTAGAGGTAGGAGGCTGATACTCCATATTACTAATAGTAATATCAAATAATAAACCCTCAGATATATATATAATAAAATACATATATATATAAGCAAAGTATCATACAAATTATTCTTAGGAAAGAATAATAAGTAATCAACACGGGTATCGTTCTCCTCGGTGAGAGGTGAATGTAAATCTACGTTCATGTTGTAAATCGAGCTTGATTGTCATTTTAGTTTTGGTTTTGGTTTCTAAATCAAATAACGCAAAGGGAAAGCATATAAAGACACGCTAAACTAGAATTAAAGGCAATTTATATTTTTTAACGACATTTAAAAACAATTAAAGCAAATTAAAACTAATTAACCAAATAAGACAAAATAAAACTCTAAATTCTCAAAATGTAAATTTCTTAAACTAAAGTGTACTAAACTAATTTTTGAAAAACAGAAATTATTTTTTTGGATTTTTAAACTATTTAAAACTATTTTTTAACTAAATATTACTAAAAATTAAATTAAAAATACTAAACTAATTCCTAAAATTTTAAGAAAATTTATAAAAATTCAAGACACTATTCTAAAGGCTTATAAAGAAAAATGGGACAACAAGCTCTAACCTATAAGCTGTGAAAATTCAATAAGCTCAATAAGCTTAAAACTAAAAACGTGTATAAGAAATAAATGAAACAAAAGAAGAATGAAATAGACCCAAGGGCGCGTTGGTTAAGGTGTTGGTGTGTTAAGGGGGAGGTCACAGGTTCGAGTCCTGTGATTGTCCCTTTTATAAAACATTTTTTTAATTTCTTTTTGAAAAAGCTAATCTATAAGCAAAAATAAGCACTTTTAATAAAGGGACTTTTTGACAGAACTTAACAATAAGCTAGGAAAGGCTCAAAATAAAAGTGACAGTTTTGGCTTTTAAGACTTTGAAGTAATAAGCTAAACCGTTTGGACTTTTTGACTCATTAAGCAACTAGAAAAGCAAATAAGCTGAAACAGACCTAAATCTAATAAGCACTACAAACTAAAATTAAGCAACTAAAATAAGCTGTAAAGCACCTAAAGCTATTAAGACAGTTTGACTAAAAAGGCTTTTTAAAGGACTAAAACCACTACTTTAAGCTAAAGATTAGAACTAATAAGCAATGAAAATAAGCTATAAACTAAAACCAGATTTAGTCTTATAAGCTAATAATTCAAATAAGCAAGAATTAAGCAGGCTTGACAAAGAAATAAGCTAGAAAAGGCAAACTGAAAATGACAGACTACACTAGTTTTTGGACTTTTCAAAGGAGAAATGACAATTTAAAGCTTAAAATTAAGACTCATAAGCTAACTAGACAACCTAAAAACTTAAAACAGATTAAGATCAGACTATAAAAAGCTAATTTAAATTAAAAGCAATCACAATTAAGTCAGGATACTACAACTTGACTGTTTTTAATCTGAGATACTCTAAGGTTTTTCCAAAAGCTATAGACTTAAAATAGATATGCTGAGATGCATAAGAAACTCATTTTAAGCATAAAAACCATACCTCGAATACAATTTTAAGAAATTTGACTAAAAAGCTGTTTGAGCAATCTTTGAAACTGGCAGACATGGAAAATTTATAAAACAAACTCTAAACTTGACAAAACTACTTTTAAGTTTATAAAAACTTGTTTAAAAACTTAATTTGAGCTTATGAAAACTTAGTTGAGACCCAAAGACAGAATACCCTTCATTTGACCCATTTTAAATACTTAACCCAAACACCCCTTTAAATACTTGACAGCCCATTTTTAAGCTTAAACAGATCAAACTAAGCTATGAATTGATAAAACAGATTAAGAACTAAAGATAATAAAGACAAATAAGCTAAAAACTTGGGAGAATAAGCTCTGAATACTAAGCTATACCAATAAGCAGTCTTAAGCAGCATTAACCTGTAACTAGGCAGTTTTAACTATTAAATGGATAGATTCAAAACAAACTACATCTAAACTATAAACTAAATATTTTAAACTACTAATAGACAAAATAAGCTCAATCAAACTATAATAAGCAAGCAATAAGCAAGCAATAAGCAAGCAATAAGCAGATTAATAAGCTAAGACAGGAATTAAGCTATAAAGAGTATAGATAATGTACCTTGTCCTTTGCTCAAACAAGGACTTATAAATGCTTAAAAAAGCTTATCTACAAGCTCCAGCTTGTTGAAAATAAGCTAGAAAGACCCTATAAGCCCATCCATTTTTTGACTTATATTCCATAATTACCTTAAACTTACTTTGAGGTGACTTAAGGTAAAATGCCTATTTAGTTTAAGGTTAAGAAAGCTTAAATGAATAAGAGCTAGCTTAAAGAGTAAAGGAGAGCTTATTGAGCTTATTTGATTACTTCTAAACACATTTAAGCCAAATTTGCATAAAATAAAACTTGAATTTGACACGAATTTAAATAAAACTGAATTTTATTAATACTAAAAGAGATTGCAAGCTTTTAAAAACTAAATTACATTAAAGAAAATTACAATAAGCTGGTAAATAAGCTAAACTACACTACTCTTACTACTACTCAAGATATCTTCTACTGTGTGAAATCCCTTCTATTTATAGGAGAAGAATGAATTTCTAAGCCAAAGGAGCGTCTTCAATCCTTTTGATCTTAACCCTTGAATCAAACCGCCTTAAATCAATCAATCACAGCCCTTGATTTGATACACGTCTAATCCACCAATCATTGTGCTCAGGATCGCCAATGTGGCAGGGAGATGAGGTAAGATGCGTTTTGCGTGTTCTTCTAGAAGGGGATTGTTGAGTGAAAATGGGGGTTTTACCCGTATGTTTATTGTTACAGGGTGGAAAAGGGAGGGATAAAGAACAATGATTCTTAGCGGGTTTTTATTCATTTTGACTGGATCTAATTCATTGTGGTATGGGCTTTGACTATCTTATTGTTATCCCACTAATTTAATCTATTACACAACAATAATCTTTACCAATATGCTAGAAAATAAGAAGAAAACTTAGAGAGAGAAACAACAAAAAGAAGATTAGATTAGAGAATTGGTGGATTACAAGTGAGGAAAATGTAACCAATACCCTTCACCAATTAGTCTATATGTTAATTCTGGTAGACTATATTAGTACTGATAGACTAATTTTAATACTGGTAGATGACCATTGGTGTTGGTGAGGGAAAATTGACTTTTCTTATTTTAAATATTATCGTTAGAGATTTTTACGACGCGTACTTCTAACATAGGTTTTCTATTTGGATAATTACTGCACTTTCTTTAATAAAATATCTTTCTTTACTCTAAAGAAACTTCTTTTACACACGGTCCAATAAGAAACCTTGTTATTCATCGATAAAAACTCAATTCCCTCTCTCTACCAGCACTTAGTAATTCACTCGAATCAAACCCAGGATTAAAATTTACATTCTTACGATTTCTGTTTATCAACAAGTCCATATGGCCAATCTAAAGTCCTTTGACAAGCATAATATGGTCGCTTTCCTGAAGAAACCAAATGAAAGTGTTGGTTTCACTGAAGTTAGTAGATTTCTTAAGGTTACATATCTCAGGTATTACCTTAACTCATAATTCCTACTATATATGACTCTCCCTACGTCAACGTTCTGGGTAGCAAAAACAGCCAACTGTCAGAACACTTGCTAATGGGAATCAACAATTAATAGAATTTATAGACCTCTAAGGTATACTATTACTGAGGCATCTGTTAGAAGTAAACTTCAATTGGAAGATGCAACAGGAATACATAATTTATCTGATGCTGAAATATATGCTGGATTAGCCACATTGGGGTATGTTACTAAGGGTAAATTAACTTTTTGGAAAACGAATTTCTAACAACCCGAATGTAAATTTCTTAATCCATCAATATTCTACATGCTTACGCCCAAGTCTGGTGATGGGGATAATTTGGTTGTTACTGTTGCTACTGCATTAATCTGTCTATCTAGTAATAGGGCTTATAATTTTTCTAAAATGATTTTTGATGGAATGATTCATAACTTGGAAAGTAATACAAAAATTTTAATGTATCCAAGATTTTTACAAATTATTTTAGACATGAATACTGAACAAAAAGGAAAGTATTTTGCCCCAACTTTGACCAAAAAGCTGCCTTCTTGCAAAATGAAAAGGGGTTAGCAGGGGATATTTTGTTTCCATTGTTGCCTTGCTATCTTTGGCAGTGTGCAGCTATTGGGATCAGGTGATTAGGATAGCACAACCAGCTGAAATCCCATCCCACACCTGTTGATCCACTACTATCCACATCCTCACCACCTATTCCATCACCACCTCATCCATCACCACCACCTCATTCACCACCTCATTCACCACATCAATCACCACCTTATTCACAACATCAATCACCACCTTTTTCACCACCTCATTACTCACCACCTAGGTCTTATGAAGCACCTCTTCCTGAAGGTAATACATCAAGAAATGTTGAGGACAATATGCAACTTAAAAAATTGATGGATATTGTACCTAGGTTGGTGACCAGGATTGAAACTTTGGAGACAGAGTTGCAACAGACAAAGACAACTTATGGAAAGGCAGTTCTCACCTTGGTTAAAAGGGTAAAGATTCTAGAAAAGGCATTAAAAAGAAAGACACAGAAAGTGTAAAATCTGATCAGAGGTGAAGAACAGAGGATTCAGGGGAGGTTAATACAGCGCATATTGATGATGATCCTCTAGTTTCTTTGGTAAGAGAATCCATGAAAAATGAAAGAGAAGTCAATAGATTTTGTTACTCCTATAAAAGCTTTAGGGGAGGCTCAAGAAGAAGATATCAGTTCTACAGTCTTAGAGGCAACTAAAACATTGTTAAAGGTTGCTTCTCAAGGTGTTAGCAAGGTAAAATCAACTGATAAGGGCAAGAGATATAGAGGAGGAAGCTAGTGGCCTAGACAATTTAATACTGGATTAGATGCTAAAGACGAGATTACATCTGGCAGAGTTAGATTAATACTGGTAATTGAAGATGTTAAATACTGGTAGTGCTAAAGTTGATTCTATGGTACTTGCTAGTAAAAGGGGTCAAAGTGGATGGAAAGGATCCAATGGTTGAAGAGGTATCCAGGTACTCACAAAACTAAAGGTAACAATAAGACAGGCGGAAAGCTGGTTGGAAGAGGCTATAAAATTGCAAGCTCAAATTGTTTGAAGGATGTTGCAAGCAGATTCATTTTGATGAATTGATAGCCAATACAGAATGCAAAAGAGGAAAAAAGCATATCAGAACAACAAAAGAAATGAAAAGCTCAGTTCATGTTGAAGCTCAATTTTATACTAACGAAGATTGGGATGCTATTAGACGCTAAGCTAGTAGCAATTGCAGATTTGACAAAAGATGTAGAGGGAAAGTGTGCCTGACAAGATTTTGCCAAAAAGAATTCGTTGATATGGTGAATCAAAGAAAGAAACATTTTGCAGAGGAAGAGCTAGGCAAAGAGAAATAAACCATGACTTCAGTCAAGTTGAGAAATTCTACATGTCAAACTATCTGAAGAATCAAGGAACTTGGAAGCTTGTCTCAGTTAAGAGTGAGTTTTGAAGAAATTAAGAAGAGTTTGTTGATAAGTTAGATCAGCGGATTGACACTTTTTTCCTATGGAAACTTTTGAAGCTACAAGGCAAAATTGAAAAGATATGAGAAGAGCTTTCAAAAAAAAACTTAATGAATCAAAATGATTGATGATAAAGATGTTCCAGCTATAGGAGAAACATGTATGTGAAGTAAAGTTGAAGGACATTAGTAAAGCGAACAAGAAAAAAGAAAGAAGCAAAAGGCTTGGATAGGTATACGTATTGACAGAATGACAAGGGGAAGATTATTCAGAGAATGATTAGATGAATCAGTAGAAGCTATGAATTCCTACTCCTTTGGCTACAAAATCTACATTGTGGTAAAAATTGAAGATATTTTAGGCACAGGTCAAAGAAGTATCTATCAGAATAATGAGAGCAATGAAGCTGATACAATTACATGAGCTTTGGAGCTTATGATTAGAGATTCACAAGAGTTGATCTTATAGAGCTGTACAGGTTTGTAATGCATAAGTATGGAACAAATTAGGCTGAAGATGCTTATGACTGAGTGCTTTAGAGTGACCTTCAGGACTATGTTTGATCCACTCACTCAATGGAAAAGCTATTTGAGCTTACCACTTCAACAGAAGATGATGAGTTGTAGGTATTATGATAAATGTAGCAGTACATTGTTAAAAAATTGAGGCATCTACTATATATATGGTAGCAGATAGGAAAAATATCTTTGTCAAAAGATGCTTGCCAAGTGATGCTAAAGATGAAGCTTCTAGATGGAACAATGGATGAAGTTTGTTATAAATTATTAAAGATGATTGAGAAGCAAGCTGGGATAAGAAAGTGATGGATTTATCAATAGCAGTGGGCATATTTTTGGAAACTCTAGACTATAATGGAAAAGAGAAGGGATTGGGTGTTGGTTAACCACCATACAACAAATGGTCATTAGCTCACCATGCTTAATAGGAATAAGAACTGGCTAGTCTAAAGCAAACGGCTTTGGTAAAGACTTCTCAAATCCATTTATGGTTGATAGTTTACCAAAAATTGTATGGTAATCAATGCACCATAGTATTGCATTAAAGCATTGGCTACTCTAGAGCAAACGGCTACTGGTAAAGAGATCTCAAATCCGTTAATAGCTGTTAGTTTGCTAAAAACTATAAAGTTATCAATGTACCTTGTTATTGCAATGAAGCATTGACTAGTACATAGCAAATGGCTCATGGTAAAGACATATCAAATCCGTTGATGGCTGGTAGTTTGCCAAAAACTACAAAGCCAACTTAGTTGGATGTTGCTGTGTAGCTGGGAAGAGAAGAAAAAGACTAAAAGACAAAGTATGATATGGTTTTTCAAAGAACATCAAACAGATCATCATTCAAGAGAAGCTAAGGACTTAAAGACATGCTTGGATACAATTCTCAAAAGCCCAAACTAAAGACAACTGAAGAAACTTGAAGTTAACAAGTGAAGTTTAAGTTTAGGGGAGGATTGTTAGGAATTTTATATAACAGACTTAATTCTGTTAGTGTATTATAGTTAGTTCTGCTAGTATAATAGTTATTACTGGTAGAAGGATTATCATAGTTAGTACTGGTAGTGTTAAAAAGTTAATACTGCTTATGTAATAGTTAAGTCTGCTTACGCATAAATTAGTTAGAGTTAAAGATATGCATGATATATCTTAGGAAAGGATATGCATTATCTTTATACGTGTTTTATAAAGCCCATTAGGGTTTCCTTTGTCTATAAAAGGAACCCTAGCTAGTCAGTTTAGATATTAGTCTCTACAAGATCATAGAGATCGAATAGTAATCATAGTTTGTAATCTATAACCTAGGCAGATTCAAAGTTTAATATAAAAAGTTCTTTTGTGGTATTCATTATTGTTCTTCTTAACATTATTGATTAGATTCCGCATAATCAATAGTGTTCACTCAGTGTTTCAATATTGTTACTTTAGATTTATCTAAGGCAACAAACCCTTTACAAGCTGAAGGTTTAGATCTATTCAGTATATCGATCCAACAAAAACTCATAATTCTAATATTTAGGCTAAAACTCATAATTCTAATATTTAGACTTAACCAATTGGCTTGAAAGTGAACAAACAAGCTCAAATAAGCTTTTAGGAGCTTATTTGAGCTTAATAAAGGCATGAGAAAATATTTTAGCTTATTAAGAAATTAATTAAATTGCATAAGTAAAAAAGCTATATTTAAAGACATAATTAGTTTAAACTGAAAGTTGCTTTTATTAATAAAAAGAGTAGTACATTAAGCTGAATACAAGAGATAAGCAAGAATTAAGCTGAAAATTAAGCTACATTACTCCTAATCTATCCTACACTACTCCTACACTAGATATCCCCCATTGTGTGATCTGATCTTCTATTTATAGCCTAAGAAGAAGCTTCTAGGTGAGAGGAGGAGCGTCCTTAGCTTTTAATTTCAACCCTTGATCTTCCAATCCATGTCTTTAATCCCTTAGATTGCTTCCACGAATTTGTAGCCAATAGGAGTGCTAGGGATCGCCAGTGTGGCTAAATGGTGTCAGACGTGTCAAGGAGTGCTTCTAGAAAGATAGAGCGTGTGGGTGAATGAAGTTTACCCTGTGTGAATCGTTTGTTCTGTGTATCTTTGGGAAGGAAAATGAATAGTAACTTTGATCCTGTTATATCATTTGTTTGACTTGGATCTGGTTATAAGGATTGGGCTTTGGACAGGGTTAGAGGTTTAATGGATTGGATTTGGGCTTGTTATATAAATGAATTTAGGATTGGTATAGTATTAAAGTTAATGGGCTGACCCGACCCAATAAAATGGATATGGGTTGGCCCATTAAAGATAAATACGCCTTCGGCTTCATTTTCTTACGCTCATTCCATTCCCGTGCTCGATTTTGTCCGTTTTGCTTTATTTTTGTCCTTTTGTGATATATCCGTTACCTGCAAGACACAATTAACAAAACACACATATACAATGCATTTTTATTGTATTTATATTCATATATTGGTCTTTTTAGCTTTAATAATAAGAAATTAAATGGATATGTGTTTAAGCACATATCAAAAGTCTCTAGATAACCTTTTTTGTAATATGTCGACCCTTTTTATATGAATAACCATCTCGTGGAACAACCTTGGTCCTTCCGTAAACGTTATACCTTTAAAACAGGGGTTTATACTTTACCCGTGTGTTAGTTGGAAATTGGATAAAATTATAATTATAAATTTAAAGCTTTTATAACACATCACTTACCCTCCTATGGAAGTATAGGAGGGTATATATAGTCCTTGATACGGTTAACTATCCTAACTTAACATTTCTAGTCCTTGCGTATCCGACTATAATAAAACTAATGTAATTCCGTATAAGTCTTCTTATTTTAAGGCTAACAATCTTCCTCCAATATGTAGACATACGGAATTACTTACAATGTTCCTAACAAGTACAAAATACAACAAAATAAAGTCTTCCAAAGCGCTTCCAATGCTGAAGATGACGTCTTTGTCTTCTAGTCTTGATACTTGTACTCTAGCTTGGATCTTCTATGTCTTTTACTTGTTCTGGAACAATTGTAGTATGCATGAGTTGTATTAACTTCCCTCAATGTTGAGGTCTTCTTTGATCTCCCCAACGTTGATGTTTTTGATGGAGGTTATCTTGATTTGACTTTATCTTTCCCAATGTTGAAGATATGACGTTTGAGCTTTGCCTTCTTTAATCTTAACTTTGTCTTTTCTTGTTGGTAATGGCTTTCTTCCTTCATGCTTAAGACGACCGATAACATTCTTTCAGTGTCGTTTATGTGATCTTGATCCCGAGCCTTTATCTTTTGACTTTTGAGTTCTTGAGATCTTTATCTTGCATCATCTTCTTGACTTGAATCATTTTGATTTTACATTCTTGATAAACCTGTGCTCTTGAATCCGAAAAACATACTCATTACTTATTGCATCTTGTTTGACTTGTATGAACATAAGGCTAACAATCTCCCCAAAATACAATTCTTGATTTGACTTTGAAGATCTTTGTGGAAGTTTAGGATCAACACTCTTGATGTTAAGTGATTGACTTTTAGAGCTCGAGTATGAGTATGTGTGATAACGCCTAAATTATACATGTTTTTTGGCGGGTTTTTGCATTTACTTTGATCCAATTTTTGTTGAACTTTTGGACTTAACAAGTATATTTGAATAATTTATATGTTCTAGGTAAATGTCATGGATAGTCGTATGGAAGATATACACGAAGTTTTGAAGCTTAAACGAAGAATACCTAAGCTGGAATGCTCTGCTGATACCTACCCACTGTTTTGGCCATTTAACCGGTCATACAAACTACGTTTTAGTTGATTCAAGACGCCACCGAGAGAATTTAGTTATCACAACCAAGCGAAAGGGACAAAGTGCTGAAAGTACTAAATGTGCGGCGCACTTCTAAAAAAGTGTGGCGCACTTCTGTTCGAATTTAAGAGAATTTAATGCCATTAATTAGGACAACATTTACACCTCAAGTGCGCCACACTTGGCCCTCGAAATATCCTATATAAGGCCCCTTTGCCTCTCATATCACACACAACACACATAATCCTCCATTCGTTTGGAACCCTTAGAAGGGGTGTTTTTGGTGATAAAGGCCTAAGAACCTTTGATCGAAACCACCTTGATAACACAAATCATCACCACCATTAGAATCAAAGTTCTTGAAGAAGTTGGATAGTCTTGGTTGAAGTTCATCATTGTTCTTAGGTTTTGATCCATTAAAGAAGCATAGTTGTAGTGTTATTTCAAATCTATAAGCAATTGTGACATAATTATTTATAGTTTCAGGATTTTGCTTTGAATATAATAAAATGTTCTTGGGAAATTCTTGTAAAATCACCATACTTTGCTCTTGGAATTGGTATGAATCTTGTTACTCTTTTGAATATAATCCTTATTGAATCCATGATGAATGTTATGTGTTTTGTTACTCTGATCATGGAGTAGTAATCTTATGTTTGTTTGGGCATATTGTGATCTTGGATATGGAGTGTTTGGATATGAGTTTATTGAAATGGTTAAACATGATTTTCTAAGTGTAAAGGCCGAAAGGATACTTATAAACTTATATTTTATCATTCCACCTAAATATATGGTTATATTAACCTTTTAAGGCCGAACATGTATTTGTTGTTATTAATTGATATAATCACTAGTTATATTTAAAGGCCGAAAGGATTTATAACTTGTGATAACTCTATTTTCTAAACTTATAAACACTATTCCAAATACATCATTATCTAAGTGATCATTGCCTAAACAAACATACCTTAACCATTTAATTGAATCGTCCTTTTGTTTCTTTCTTTGCATTATTCGATATATGCTCGTCTTGGTTAATTTGATCAGTGACAATCTTATTAACCTTAGCACCTTAATTACAAACTGTGAAAACTTCCATTCCCGTGGAATGACTGGTTTCTTATAAACGCTATTCTATCCACGAGTAGGGTTATACCTTCCTGAGTGTTGTGTTTTTACGTAAAAAAAAAAAAAAATTGGTATTTCTAGTATTATAAATTTAAAGCTTGAAAAACACACATCAAGTTTTTGGCGCCGCTGCCGGGGAATTGTTTAAGTTGTTATTAGTTTGTTGCATATTTCTGGTGCTATTTTGTTTCAAAAAAAAAAATTCAAACCCGCCGTACCGTTTTCTGGCAAACGGAAATAAAAAATCTCCAGGAAGTACGCCCCACATCTTATTTGTGCGCCGGTTTTCCTGTAAACCCAGAAAGTACGCCGCACTTTAACCAAGTACGCCGCACTTTCTGCAGATTTTTCACAAACAGAATTTTGTGTCAAAAACCAAAACCAAAACCCCCCAATCTGCTAGTCTTAGGTTCTATAGTCATTTGGAATTCTATTTTATCTGATTATATGCCTTGTGTTTTTGTAGTTATCTAGTTTATCATAATATTCGAAAAAAAACATAAATTTTTCAGAAAAGCCGGCGCACTTTTCCTAAAGTACGCCGTACCTATCCAAAAAAAAATCTTTTATTTATTTATCCTTATTTGCTATATATAATAAAAACTAAAATATATCTAATATATATATAAAAATCTATATAAAATTAAAAAATATATATGAAAATAATTTATTTTATTTTGAATATTATCCTATTAGCCTTAACAATATATATAAAAATGTCTTTTTGTAAAATGCTTAACGTATGTATAAATCCTCTATCTTTCAGAAAACAACTAGTAAGTTTAATATATAAATTAAATAAAAATTTAATAAAAAAGTCTTGTAAATTTAAAATTATCCAAAAAGAATCCATTCATATCGAATCACACAAATCTTCCACCAAACATCCTATCGTTAATGAATTTATCATCATAAATATACCTGAAGAAGATGTTGAACCAGAACCAAATTTACCGCTCCAAGAAATAATAATCCTCGTTCCCAATGGTCAGCCAATGTGGGAAAGTGCTAAGATTGTAGCACCGACTCCTAATTCTGCCATTATTCAACTTGATGTTGATGACAACTTTGTTATCAATAGTACTCACTTAAATATGATTCTGGAAAATAAATTCGATGTTTATCAGCGGGCCGATCCGCATGACCACATCCCTGAATTTCTCACAATCTGCAACATGTTCAGATATGGAAAAACTCAAAGTGAAGCTGTCAAGCTTATGATCTTTCCCTTATCCTTGTGCGATGAAGCTAAATTATGGTTTTACGAACTTAATGAAGAATCTATAACATCGTAAGAACAAATGAGAAAAGCTTTTATAAACATATTATTTCCACCTTCATTATTTAAGCGTCTTTTACTTGAAATCAGAATTTTCTCTCAACTCGTATGTGAAAGTCTAACCGACGCTTGGTTACGACTGAAGAGCATGCTTCGAAAATGTTATGGGCACGGTCTAACCAAAGGAGCTATTATTCAAATATTATATCAGGTCTAGACGAATCCACTCAAGCAATCCTGGACAAAACTGCCGGAGGAATCTTCCTCTACAAAAGTCCGAATCAAGCTTTTTAATTTCTTGATGACAAAGTCCTTTTCAGACTTGATTGGTCCACTAAATCTCAAAACGATCATCATTAAAAAACTGTTTCCTTCGCCGATGGAAGTGATAGTAATAATGATAATTCTTGATTTATGGAAAAATTGAAGGCTATGGATTCTAAAGTTATAAGCTTAAATGAAGAATTAGAAGATATGCGTGAGAAATATAATGAGCTTAGAAATGAAAACGCTTCTAAAAACAACATGAACGATTTCACTCCGATGTGTGAACGTCATGAAGCCAATTACATCCAATCTAAAGATTATCAAAACCAAAATTCTCATGTTTCGTCTTCTCGTTAATCCCTTCATGATCCTAATGATTCCGAGAAATCACTCACAAAATTAAACAATGATGTGAGAAAGGACCTCAAAGATTTCAAAAGATGTGTTCGTAGTATGAGAACTGTTCATGATAAACTCTATGACAGAGACGATGGCAAAACCACCGGTGTTTTACCTAACAAAGAGTCTAAAACAGTCAACCAAGAACCTCAGCCTAAAACTAATTTTGAAAAATCAATCACTAAATTCTTGGATGGTCAAAGAGTTACATATATGTTTTTCAAAAACAATGTTAACGATATGATTTTAAAAATAAAACAAAATGAAAAGAATTACCAAATTAAAATTAAAAAGATGGAAAGAAAAATAGATTAGTGGTCGAAATCTCAAAACATCTCTTTAGAACAAACCAATTGGACTGAACCACAACCTCCTCCTCAAGCTCAAACTGAGCAATTAAACTATAAAAATGGATTCTCAAATTATAAGTTTAAAAGAAGAATTACAAGATATGCGTAACAAAATACAATGAGCTTAAAGAGGAAAACGCTTCTAAAAATCACCTGAACGAAGATTCACCACCTCCTATTATCGTAACAATAAAATCAAAAAAGATAAACCTAATAAGACATCAAAAAAGGGCTATCATGTGGTAAAAACAAAAGAATATCCATTCCGTGAATACATTCCAAAAATACCATACCCTCAAGCTTTTAGAGTGGATCATTTTGAACCGTATCATTAAGGAATCTTAAATCAAGTTAAGTATAATAATAATAGTAGTAATAGTAAATAATAATTAAAAAAAACTAAAAAATATATATAAAACAAAAACTTTGCAGTATTTAAGTATGTCACGCATTCGGCCGGTGTGTCACGTATCTTGATTTCTGCATCCAAAAAGAATGTTTCAAACTTTGTGGGTGTGTTTGCTGGAAACCCTCACGAGACTATAACTCGTCCACTCAGGACACCGAGGGGTTTAAAGGCTTGTTGCATGCGCTAAATGCAACTGTGGTGCCTACGAAAGTGCGCTTTTGTATTTAATGATTTTCTTGTAGTTGTGTCTATTTTACAGATTAAATAAAACAGGTGGAGCTTGGATTGGTGGTTAGAATTTTACACTTGGAGACTTATATAATTTGAGTATTATATTACATGTGGTAGAATATACATGCTTGGCGCTCCGTTTCGCGCCATATCCTTCATAATTCAACCAAGAACTTAAGAACCCCGGGAAGTACCATTTTCCCTTAATTTTCCCTATTTTCTATATTTATCAGTTCTCACATTGAGGGCAATGTTCAACTTAAGTGTGGAGGGATAGCAAATAGGAAAAATTAATCATGTCCCTCCATGTTTGCCCTGTAGAAATTTTCAAACTTTCAACTGATATTTTTCAAAAGATTTAAAAAATTAATATATGCTTTCCTTTCAAATTTAAAAATGAATACTCTTAGTAAGGCAAATCTACCCGGATTGACACTATAACTAGCACTAAAACTGTCCACTAAAATTGTGAGAAATTTAGCCTTAAAGAATTCAGGTATCCATCTTTGATACCCAAGATAATTTTTACCTTTAGCTTGTTTAAGTTAGAGTTGAATGCAGTCATATGTGTCTATTCCATCGTTACTGATGTGTACGTATGGTCTTTGTCACCTTTTCTGGAACATTGATATTGTTATGGTTTAGGCGAAACAACGCAGGGTATCGAATTGGTTTTTACACTTGACTAATAAATATAACACGAGACAATGATAAATATAATACATCTTGAACTGAAAACGGTGTGTTTAATGGTTTTAACTAAATATGTATTTATAAAATTTTATAGTTTTATAAATATAAAAAAATATATAAATAGAAACACTTTCGAAATTTCGCAACTGCGCGGTATTGTTGAAATAGTGGAAAAGAAAACTTAGGTTTTACCATAAATATGGTAAACGTATAATAAACCCTTGAATGTCCATACGAAATATATATAACAATATTATATATTTCGTAAATGTTTAAACTAAAGCCTCCAAATATTTTAGAAACACCGCAAAAAAGTACCTAAGTAATATGTTATAAAAGATAATAAAAATCCAAATACATCAACCTCAACCCCGGCACCCCCCCTCCCCATTACCTAAAACCCTCAGCTCAACCCCACTAAACGCCACGCCACGGACGAGGAAACGTGACAAAAATTACTACCCAACAACTAAACACATAAACACAATAGACCACAAGCATCCACCCACACCCTATAAAAGAGCCAACCAATAAACACCCCACGATACCCCATCCGTAGTACCCCAACCAACGACGTATATCCGCCTCTGAATCCCATCAACAATTCCAAAAGATAGCATATCGTCAACTGTGAACAGTACCACATTATGGTATACACATTTACCTCCCGACATGAAAAACTATACCTTCAAAGCATAAACAACGTCCCATTACACAATGTAGTATGTTTGTCCTATTGGTAAATATAATTCACGGTATGAGTAATCTAAGGGATTTAATTATCAAGATTAGAATTTCTATACTGAATATATTACCTACTTTGCGTTTACTTTTCAATTTATTTTATTTAACCAACCACCAAACTATTACAACTTGGAAATCTAAATCTTTATCAACGTGTCGCGTTGATGTGACTATTCATCGGGAAACACAAATACATTATCCTATGCTAATGGATCTTAGCCGATAAGATAAACCGTAACTTCTTGATCGAGCCGCTTCGTCTTCCGTTCATGTTGTGCATATTAGATGCCTATCTGTCAATCGTTCTTCATCATCGAGGTGGATTACTCATAAACCTCGCTTTATCAATCTATGAATGATTATAAACCCTCGAGGGGGTACATGCTTGTCTACAAACTTCAATATACATATACACGTTATCTTATAACAACGTGATTGTTTTTAAAGTGAAATTGTGGATAATCTTAAATAGCCCCACGTTTTACATGTTATATATATATATTTTGGGGTGAGAATATGCTTGTTTACAAATGCATTTACATGATTGTTTACAAATCGGTTTACATACTCATTTACATAGCTCGCTATGTGATACATTTCTTGACTTCATTTTTGGTCACGGATGCATACTTTACTTTTGAAATGATTACGGATTAGCTTAAGCGGATTAAACTGATAACAATACAGTACTGCCCGGGTGTTCTTAGAGGGGACACCGGTAACGGGAGTACATATTCTTTAAATAAAGGCCCGGGTGTTCTTGGAGGGGACACCTGTGATGGGTATATATATAAGTCTACGTCAACAGCTTCATGAACTATAAATCACACTTGGAGGGTGGCGCGAATGTTAATGAAAATATGATCTATTCTGGTGAATCCCCTTCGGTGATTTAGCTATCACTGGGAAAACGAACGTTGATAGCATGTTTGTCCACCGCGAATGTTATAAAATAGATCTATCGGGATTGACAATCTCGTTCGTGATTAGCCTATCATTGGGCAAACAATGTTATACTGTCGATTACGATATGGTTTGGGCCCTACAGGGCCCAACAATACTTAGCAAATATAGCGCTTAAGCTGTGTTATAAGTTAGTGCAGTCGGTTTTCACGCACAAAGAGTTACAAGTTAATTATAGTAATAAATCTACCAACTACAAACAATAATTACGTTGTGCCTATGAAGACCCGGCGTAAGGTTTCCCACCCCACCAATCCTCACAAAACCTATCCACACACACACACATCACACACTACACCACACACTTCCACACCCAAGTCACACACGCCACCTCACACACTAGACACACTAACACTCCACCGCATCTAAAGTCCCCCACGAAAGGTTACGCCCCTCCACCACCTACCCAAAAATAATCCACAAATTTTCCTTATATCCCCCATCACCATGCCCACCAAAACCCCCCACAAAGCAAAACACCCCCTACTAATCCCACCCAAGAATTCCGTTCCCAAACCTTGCAAACCCATGACCAACACCCAAGCCAGCCCAAAGGAACCTCCAAACACCAACACCCCACACATCCCCTCCCACCAAACCAAATCCCCAAATAACCTCCAGTAATAAACACGCGTGATGCCAAAGCAGCAAGTAAACATAGTGAGACAATGTCGACAACACAGCCAATCATAACCAACCAGGAAAAAACTAGCAAACCAAACCAGAGAACAAAACTCGTTAATTAAAATCAAGGCTTAACATAGTTATGCAAAAAAGGGACACACATTAAATCAAATTCAATGAAATTACCGAGCTTACAATTTCAAACACACATTAAATGGGACTTTCTCTAGTATCTAGCGTGCTGTTGTATTATGAAGTAACGCCCCGGAACATACTTCCCCGCTGAGACCCGTAATTAGGGGGTGTTACAGATTGGTATCAGAGCACTGGTTATAGAGAACTAGGTTGCGTAATTTACCCTAGACTATAACCGTTTCACAAACAATGCATCACATCAAACATTTTCAAAGTGCATACACACTATTTGCTTACTTGCTTAGGTTACATGTTATCTTAAGTGCTTACATGTCATATTATATAAATATAATATATATATATATAATATATATATATATATATATATATATATTATATATATAGGATAATGCTTACATCCATTTTTGCCTATATTGTACGGCTTATTTATATAAGAGTTAATTATATAAAAACAACACCCCTCCGTCCCCATATTAAGATGACCATTAATTAAACTTTTTGTAATTCTTTTTTCCTAAAACTATGACCTGTAAATATTATTAATTATGATATCTAATGCAATACAGAACATTAATCCCCGACAAAAACATCCAATCGCTCTTTTGCGTATATCGCACGTTTATTTATATAAGAGTTATTTATATAAATACCAGAGCATTTCATAAGACATTGTGAGTTGCACGATGGTCTTAATTATACCTTAGACATTGTGAGTTATACAATGGCCTCATCTTACTCCTGAGACATTGTGAGTTGCACAATTGTCTCATTTCGTCCTCAGGCATTGTAAGTTAAACACTGGTCTCTAAGAATATTATTTTCTTTATAGCTTTATACAATAGCGTAGTACGGGAAGGCCGTCATAATTTTGTTTACATGGAATTATGTATTAATCTAAGTATTACAAGTCTTCTATGGGCGGGACTTGTAATGTGAGGATTGATATGATAATTGCTATGTTAACAAAACCCGTCATAGTCCTGTTTACATGGGATTATATATAAATCTAAGTATTACAAGGCTTGTATGGGCGGGACTTGTAATAGGAGGATTTATATGATAATTGCTATGTTGATTGGTTCATCGAGACTTTTACCTGGTTTACTCTAACCGAGTACTCATTAACTATCTTGAACTCTAGGTCGATGTTCCTTGTTAGTTTTACTCCCTGTCTCCGAAGACGAGTTTGAAACACTCGTCCCATACTCATTAGAGCACATGCATCGTCATGTCATCCATCACCTTGAAGGTTATGTGAGTACGCGTATTGCATCAGAAATTATTAAGTAGGATGATTTGTAATCTATTTATTTAAAAGGATCGGGACGCCTCTTCGTTTAAATAAATAAATTGTAAATCACCGAACCATAAGTTTATCAATTCATTATTTACATAAATTGGGACGCTTCTTTATGCAAATAATGAATTGTAAATGAGTGGGCTTAATGGTATCCGATATGACACGAGTATGAACCTGAACTCGATAATCACCAGAATCTGTTAAAAGGGTCTAGGGACACAATCGTGTTTTGCCACTCAGCAGAATCTTAAGGCCTCGCTTGGAACTACATTATCTCATTCTTAAGTTATTACTTTTGCCGTTGCTAATCCTCGCAATCACGAACTGTTCGTGGAACTAACAGACTTGTTACACACTTGAGTTATGGAGTTGATCCGTCCTCAAACTAGCGACTGAGTACCATAATCCGTCGTCTATCGCATAAGCTATTCCGCGAGCTCCTCCTATTTGTTAAACTTTATTCTGGGAATATTGTTTCTCGAAATGTCATCATTCTCGGCATCCCATCACCATTTGTTATAGTATTGACGTTATGGTCGCTGCGGTTGGGTCCTGGAGCGGTCACATCTGGTACAACTTTATCCAATAGGTAATGCGACCCCCTTAAACTAGACAAACACCTATCGACGAAAGAGATAGTCGGACTATTCATTTCGGACCACTAGTACGAAGACTTAGGTCGCGATACATCCTAGTACTGCCTAAGTAAGTTGGATACTTACTTCAACTAGCCTCATCCGTTATTAATCATCAAAGATTACGGATATCAAAAACAAGACTCCGTCCTCGGACACCCAGAAACTTATACCAACATATTCACGCGACTACACTATCTCCTTCGATGTTTTTAATATTATGAAACCTTCCTTATAATGCGGTTATATCAGTCATAAGAACTGTAATGATACTTTTGAGATACCTATTTTGATGGATTAAATATCCTGGTCAAACTTAGCCTAAAATTTGTGATATGTGGAGAAGTGTCGAAATATCTAATTTTGCTGAATAAAGTTATCAGCGTCTTGTTTAGAACGAGTTATCAAACCTTAAGTCTTTTCTTGGTCACACAATCGGATAACACGAACTTAATCTCGAGACGAGATTTCTTTAAGGGGTAGGTACTGTAACATCCGGGAATTTTCAAAATTTTAAAGGACAATTTTAATCTTTGACTTTTCAAATCTGACTTGACCTTTTTGACTTTTGGTCGTTCATTGTCACATAAGCGATTACCGCGTAACCGGTAAAATTTTCGGAACATATTTTATGTAATAATTCATATTTATAATTACATCTCTCATGGGAAAGTTATTTTTAACTTATTTGGCTCGAAAACGAAACATATATATGTTATTTATAAGCTGACGTATAGAAACGAACCACTAAATCACGTTTTCACTATTCGGACCCTAAAGCAATTTGGTGTAAAACGATATTTCAGACAACTTTTTAGTTTTACCCGAGACTTGAAAACAAGCAGAAGAGGGCTAAAACAGCCTCACAAGTTCTTGAAAATGCACACAACGGCGTACCGAACACAAAAAAATTAAATTTATTTTTAATTATCAATATTTATTAAATAAAAATATTAAATAAAATCATTTAATATTTTAATTATTTAAGCGTTGTTGATAACGCGAATATCCGAGTTAAAACTCATTTTTATTTTAACCGAGTCACAAAATAAATAACAAATATTTATTTTAAATGTTATAAAAATATTTATGAAATATTATCAAGTAAATACTCATTTTTATCAGAAAAATGATTTGGAAAACAATGGCACAAGTTTCATATTTTGAATCATCCGTTAAGTGGCTCAAACGAGTCCCGAACCGTTATTTAATGAAAGTTTACATTTTAGGTCCCTGTGGTAATATTTACACAACTTACCCTAGACTATTAGTTAACTGCCCTATACAATTTAAAAACTTTTCATATTCATATATATATATATATATATATATATATATATATATATATATATATATATATATATATATAAGTTATATATTTCTTTTTCATTTATATACAAAACACACACACACATATATACTCTCTCTCCCTCTCCATTTTTTTCCGGCCGCGGCCACGCCCACGACGCCGTCGCCACTCGCCGCATGCCGGAAAACTTTTCGCGGAGTTTCTAGCCGAACCAAAAGTGTTCCTCGTTAACCGATCTATCCGACCCACTAGGCATCTCGCCGCTCGCGTCGCCCCCTCCTCCGGAGCCTCCCCACCGCGCCACCATAACACCACCACGGGCTGCATTCCCATGCCACATCCACCATCATCGTCATCATCATCACATCATCACCACCCTAACCGCCTCCATATCACCACAGCCACCTCAATCACCCCGTCACCACCATCAAAGGATGCGTTTTGTTTGGGTTCCTAACCGCAAGGGGTGCATTGGTTTGCGGGCACCTCAGCCACGGAGGAGGGTTGTTATTTCGGTGGTTAACCACCACGAAGTGGGTGCGTTTGGCTGTCGTCCACAGCCAAGGGAAGGGGGTGTCGGGTTGGTGGTAAGCACCAAAGGGGGTGTCGACTTGGCTGTCGTAAACAGCCGAGGGGAGGGGTTGTCGGGTTGGTTTGCAACAAAAGGGGTGTCGGGTTTAGTCTTAACCCACATAGGGTGCGTTTGTTGTGTTTATTGAAAATCCAACAAAGATGGTGTTTGGTTTTGTTATAAACGAGATAGGGCTGCGTTTGGCTGTTAAACAGCCATGGGGTGCGGTTGGTTGCTTAAAAACGCACAAGGGGTGCGTTTGGTTTCGGGTCAAACAGATTAGGGTGCGTGTGGTTTAGCATAAAACAGACAAGGGTGCGCTTGGTTTAGCGGGAAAGCAATAAGGGTGCGTTTGGTTTTGTATAAAAACATATTAGGGTGCGTTTGGTGGATATAGAAACAATTAGGGTGTGTTTGGTTTAGTAGAAAAACACCACGGGGTGTGTTTGGCTGTGTAAATGCAATAAGGGTGCGTTTGGTATTAAAGACAAGCACCAAAGGTGCGTTTGGTTTGGCAGCCAAGCACTAAAGGTGCGTTTGGTTGGACAGTTTGACGTATAGGGTGTGTTTGGGATAACAGAAACACACAAGGAGTGTGTTTGGGTTTGAAATAAGCACCACGGGGTGCGTTTGGGTTTAGAGAAGACAACAAAGGATGCGTTTGGTTTAGCGAAACAACAAGGGTTCGTTTGGTTTATACACTTGACTAATAAATATAACACGAGACTTTATAAATTATAAATCGGAACTAAAAATGGTGGTTAATGGTTAAATAAATATGGTATTTATTAATTTGTTTAGTTATAAATATATATAAATATATATTTAAAACACGTAGATATTTTGCAACGCGCGGTTTTGTTGAAAAGTGGAAAAGAAAACATTAGGTTTTATAAATATGGGGAAACGTTATATAACCGGGAAGGTCATGACGAAATTTATATAACTTTTTATATTTAGTAATGTTTTACAAAAGCCTCTATTATTTTAGAAACCGATAAAAGGGACTAAGTTATATTTTAAAGATATAATAATTTGTATTATACAATAACCGGATAAACGAACGAAAACTATACTTTTACAATGAGATAACTATTTTAGACACGACTCGTCGAGGAAACGAAATATAAATTTATAAAATATTATTTTATATTTTATAATTGTCAGCTAGAAGATAACATAACAATTGTTGTAAAAACTTTACAAACATCGTTTAAACATAAGTGGTAACCTTAAAACGTACGTTTACGCCTAGGCAAGAACTTCTTATTTAATTAAGTGGTGATTTCGGAAACGGGTCAAACTAATTGGTTTAATCATTTACTCACACTTATTATCTAATACCTGCAAAGCATTATATACGTCACATTAATCTTTGGATTGTTTGTCTTTGTTATATAATTCACGGTATGAGTTATATAAGGGTTTATTTATCATATGTAATATATACAGAATATATTACATACTTTGCGTTCACTTTTCAATTTATTTATTTAACCAACCACCAAACTATTACAACTTGGAAATCTAAATCTTTATCAACGTGTCGCGTTGATGTGACCATTCATCGGGAAACCCAAATACATTATCCTAGGCTAGTGGGACTTAGCCGTTAAGATTAGTTGCAACTTCTTGATCGAGCCGCTTCGTCTTCCGTTCGTGTTGTGCATATTAGATGCCTATCTGTCAATCGTTCTTCATCATCGAGGTGAGTTCATAACCTCGCTTTTCAATCTTTTGAATGTTTATAAACCCGCGAGGGGGATACATGCTTGTCTACAAACTCTTATACTTACTCGGTTATCTTATAACAACGTGATTGTTTTTAAAGGATATTGTGAGTTTATAGCCCCACGTTTTACATGTTTTATATATATTTTGGGGTGAGAACATGCTTGTTTACAAATGCATTTACATGATTGTTTACAAATCGGTTTACATACTCATTTACATAGCTCGCTATGGGATACATTATTTGACTTCATTTTTGGTCACGAATGCATACTTTACTTTTGAAATGATTACGGATTAGCTTAAGCGGATTGAACTGATAACAATACAGTACTGCCCGGGTGTTCTTAGAGGGGACACCGGTAACGGGTAGTTACTATTCGTTAAAATAAAGGCCCGTGTGTTCAAAAAAAACATAAAATTTCCAGAAAAGCCGGCGCACTTTTCCTAAAGTACGCCGTACCTATCCAAAAAAAAATCTTTTATTTATTTATCCTTATTTGCTATATATAATAAAAACTAAAATATATCTAATATATATAAAAATCTATATAAAAATAAAAAATATATATGAAAATAATTTATTTTATTTTGAATATTATCCTATTAGCCTTAACTATATATATAAAAATGTCTTTTTGCAAAATGCTTAACGTATGTATAAATCCTCTATCTTTCGGAAAACAACTAGTAAGTTTAATATATAAATTAAATAAAAATTTAATAAAAAGGTCTTGTAAATTTAAAATTATCCAAAAAGAATCCATTCATATCGAATCACACAAATCTTCCACCAAACATCCTATCGTTAATGAATTTATCATCATAAATATACCTGAAGAAGATGTTGAACCAGAACCAAATTTACCGCTCCAAGAAATAATAATCCTCGTTCCCAATGGTCAGCCAATGTGGGAAAGTGCTAAGATTGTAGCACCGACTCCTAATTCTGCCATTATTCAACTTGATGTTGATGACAACTTTGTTATCAATAGTTCTCAGTTAAATATGATTCTGGAAAATAAATTCGATGTTTATCAGCGGGCCGATCCGCATGACCACATCCCTGAATTTCTCACAATCTGCAACATGTTCAGATATGGAAAAACTCAAAGTGAAGCTGTCAAGCTTATGATCTTTCCCTTATCCTTGTGCGATGAAGCTAAATTATGGTTTAACGAACTTAATGAAGAGTCTATAACATCGTGGGAACAAATGAGAAAAGCTTTTATAAACATATTTTTTCCACCTTCGTTATTTAACCATCTTTTACTTGAAATCAGAAATTTCTCTCAAACCGTATGTGAAAGTCTAACCGAAGCTTGGTTACGACTGAAAAGCATGCTTCGAAAATGCCATGGGCACAGTCTGACCAAAGGAGCTATTATTCAAGTATTCTATCACGGTCTAGACGAATCCACTCAAGCAATCCTGGACAAAACTACCGGAGGAATCTTCCTCTACAAAAATCCGAATCAAGCTTTCCAATTTCTTGATGACAAAGTCCTTTTCAAACATGATTGGTCCACTAAATCTCAAAACGATCATCATCAAAAATCTGTTTCCTTCGCCGATGGAAGTGATAGTAATAATGATAATTCTCGATTTATGGAAAAATTAAAGGCTATAGATTCTAAAGTTATAAGCTTAAATGAAGAATTAGAAGATATGCGTGAGAAATATAATAAGCTTAGAAATGAAAACGCTTCTAAAAACAAGATGAACGATGTCACTTCGATGTGTGAACGTCATGAAGCCAATTACATCCAATCTAAAGATTATCAAAACCAAAATTCTCATGATTCGTCTTCTCGTTAATCCTTTCATGATCCTAATGATTCCGAGAATTCGCTCACAGAATTAAACAATGATGTGAGAAAGGACCTCAAATATTTCAAAAGATGTGTTCATAGCATGAGAACTGTTCATGATAAACTCTATGACAGAGACGATGGCAAAACCATCGGTGTTTTACCTAACAAAGAGTCTAAAACAGTAAACCAAGAACCTCAGCCTAAAACTAATTTCGAAAAATCAATCACTAAATTCTTGGATGGTCAAAGAGTTACAAATATGTTTTTCAAGAACAATGTTAACGATATGATTTTAAAAATAAAACAAAATGAAAAGAATTTCCAAATTAAAATTAAAAAGATGGAAAGAAAAATAGATGAGTGGTCGAAATCTCAAAACATATCTTTAGAACAAACCAATTGGACTGAACCACAACCTCCTCCTCAAGCTCAAACCGAGCAATTAAATGTCGTATTCACCGAGAATGGAAAGTCCGATGATTCTCCGAAAACTAAAAAAGATCCACCATCTCCTATCATCGTTGACAATAAAACTGAAAAAGATAAACCAATTAAGACATCAAAAAGGGCTATCACGTGGTAAAAACAAAAGAATATCATTCCGTGAATATATTCCAAAAATTCCATATCCTCAAGCTTTAAGAGTGGATCATTCTCACTTAAACCGTATCATTACGGAATCTTAAATCGAGTTAGGTATAGTAATAATAATAATAGTAGTAATAGTAAATGATAATAATAAACCTAAAAAAACTAAAAACTAAAATACATATATATATAAAGTAAAAAATTTGCAGTTTGATAAGTATGTCACACATTCGGCCGGTGTGTCGCGTATCTCGATTTCTGCATCCAAAAAGAAATTTATCGAACTTTGTGGGTGTGTTCGCTGGAAACCCTCACGAGACTATAACTCGTCTACTCGGGACACCGAGGGGTTTAAAGGCTTGTTGTATGCGCTAAATGCAACCGTGGTGCCTACAAAAGTGCGCTTTTGTATTTAATGTTTTTCTTGTAGTTGTGTTTATTATGCAGATTTAATATTACAGGTGGAGCTTGGATTGGTGGTTGGCATTTTACACTTGGAGACTTATATAATTGAAGTATTATATTACATGTGGTGAATACACATGCTTGGCATTCCGTTTCACGCTAAATCCTTCATAATTCAACCAAGAACTTAAGAACCTCGGGAAGTACCTTTTCCCTTAATTTTCCCTATTTTATATATTTATCAGTTCTCACATTGAGGGCAATGTTCAACTTAAGTGTGGATGGGTAGCAAATAGGAAAAATTAATCATGTCCCTCCATGTTTGCCCTGTTGAAATTTTCAGCAGATATTTTCTGGAAAAAATTTTTTTTAAAAAATTTGCTTTTCCAAAAAAATTAAAAATACATACGCTTAGTAAGGCAAATCCAACCGGATTGACATTTTAATTAGCACAAATCAACCCACTAAATTGTGAGAAATTTAGCCTTAAAGAATTCGGGTATCCATCTTTTATACCCAAGATAATTTTTGCCTTTAGCTTGTTCGAGTTAGGGTTTGAATGCAGTCATATATGTCTATTCCGTCGTTACGGATGTGTGCGTATGGTCTTTGTCGCCTTTTCTGGAACATTGGTATTGGTATAAAGTTATATGAGTGAGCCGGTAATTTAGTAAGCTCCAGAACTTGTGCTTGATCATCATTTACTAGCCGCGAGTGATGTTAATTTATAGATAAAGTCATATGATAAGAGGTGAAATAAATCCCTATGTAATCATGTATCTGTAGCACTCTCTTTTAGTGTTGAGATCCCCAAAGTATCACAAGAGTAAGAAAAATATGCTCGATAAAGAAGAAGTTTTTTGCCAGCCTTAGTTATCGCAGTATCTGAATGAAAAAAAACGAAAAGAAGAGAAAAAAAATAATAAAGTTCAAAGTATAAGGCAAAGTTCTGGCACATGGAATCAAGTATCTGCTATTCACCCTCATTGTTATCACGTTTTTCCTCTTTGAGATTTTTGAGTCTAGGGTTCTCACTCCGCACGTGGCATATTTAATGTGTCTAGTACAAGCATAAATGGAAGCGAACCTAGAATTAGTCTGTGCAATGAGTGATTTCACAAATATAAACCCTATCTAGTGGACTCGTGTGAATTCAAGAAACAACACTTTCCCTATGTAGGTGCTCAGTCATATGATCAATACCTGAAAAGTTATAAAACTGGTAAACACTTGTAATGCTAAAATGATTTTTTCGCCACATCATGATAAATGATCTTGTTTTATCGCTTAAATTGCTTTAAGGCAAGCAATAGCTAAGTGTGGAGGGATTTGATAATGCCTAAATTATACATGTTTTCGACGGCGTTATTTGCATTTATTTGATCATTTCTCGTGAACTTTCGGTACTTAATCAAGTATATTTGCTATTATATGTTCTAGGTATGTGTCGTGGAAGAAAACGAAAGAATACACGAAGATAAGAAGCTTAAACGAAGAAGTAAACTCAAGATAAAGATCCCCCGACACATGTTCACTGTTTTGGCCATAACTGGAGCATATGAACTCAGATTGAGTTGATTCAAGCGGCCACAGAAAGAGAATTCAATTATCTACAACTTTGAAAAAGGCTACTTGCTGAAAATACCAAAAGTGCGCCACACTTGCCCAAAAACCAGCGCACTTTCTGTCTAATCAGCCTTGTTCACTATTTTGAACTTAACTCGGTCATACGAACTCCGTTTTAGTTGATTTAAGAGGCCACACGAAGAGAATTCAGTTGTCTACAACCACGTGAAAGACCAAGTGTTGGAAATGCCAAATGTGCGGCACACTTGTAAAAAAGTGCGGTGCACTTTTCCATCAGAACTAAAAACTCGGGCATTTAATAAAGACAACATTTACACCTCAAGTGCGCCACACTTATTTGTAAGTGTGTCGCACTTGGCCCTAAACTAGCTATATAATGCCCTTTGCTCTCAATAATCTCACATAACTCTTACACACAATTCCCCAAATTCCGTTTGGAACCCTTAGAAGGGGTGTTTTTGGTGATAAAGGCCTGAGAACCTTTGATCCAAACCACCTTGATAACACAAATCATCACCACCATTAGAATCAAAGTTCTTGAAGAAGTTGGATAGTCTTGGTTGAAGTTCATCATTGTTCTTAGGTTTTGATCCATCAAAGAAGCATAGTTGTAGTGTTATTTCGAATCTATAAGCAATTGTGACAGAATTGTTCATAGTTTCTGGATTTTGCTTTGAATATAATAAAGTGTTCTTGGGAAATTCTTGTGAAATCACCATACTTTGCTCTTGGAATTGGTATGAATCTTGTTACTCTTTTGAATATAATCCTTATTGAATCCATGATGAATGTTATGTGTTTTGTTACTCTGATCATGGAGTAGTAATCTTATGTTTGTTTGGGCATATTGTGATCTTGGATATGGAGTGTTTGGATATGAGTTTATTGAAATGGTTAAACATGATTTTCTAAGTGTAAAGGCCGAAAGGATACTTATAAACTTATGTTTTATCATTCCACCTAATATATTGGTTATAATAACTTATAAAGGCCGAAAGGATTTGTTGTTATTAATCGATATAATCACTAGTTATATTTAAAGGCCGAAAGGATTTATAACTTGTGATAACTCTATTTTCTAAACTTATAAACACTATTCCAAATACATCATTATCTAAGTGATCATTGCCTAAACAAACATACCTTAATCATTTGATTGAATCATCCTTTTATTGCTTTCTTTGCATTATTCGATATATGCTCGTCTTGGTTAATTTGATCTGTGACAATCTTATTAACCTTAGCACCTTAATTACAAACTGTGAAAACTTCAATTCCCGTGGAACGACCTGGACTTACCTAAAGCTATACTATACACGAACGGGTATACTTCCTGAGTGTTGTGTTTTTTGTAAAATCAGTATTTCTAGTATTATTAATTTAAAGCTTGGAAAACACACATCAATGCGGTAATAAATCCGACTTCGCTGGTACATGTTTGCAACGTCAACGTTTGAATCTGCATTTAAAAGGTTAGTAATAAACAACAGATATGGACGAAATTTCTTTGTCACTTCATCGAATACAGTTGCAATAACGATGATTCCCCGTTAATCGGTATAAATACTACCTGTGATCAGATAGAATTCATATGAATCTTCTTGACAGGGTTTCGCAGTTGTACTAGCCGTTCTCGTTATCGGAGCGTCTCAAAGCAGACAACATGGTAAGAGTGAATCAGATAGTTACTATCTTTCTGATTAAGTCATCAATTCATTTACTAGACCAAATTGATATCCAGTTATCACAAGTTCAATTCATATAGAATCTCGCAAGTCACCTACAAAGAGCTTGTTTGATGTTGGCTCAAGCAGAATTTCCATCGTCACTGTGAATACTAAAAAGTATCTCTCAGATGTTCTGGCAAGATCTCAAGGATAATGCGTAGGACTCTTTGATACCAAATGTTATATTGATGAATAACAATTTGTATTTTGACATTGTGTCCTAATGAGATTTATAATTTGATCTCTTCTTGGCTCTAGACTCGATTTGTGCACTTTGGTTTTAGTAATCGAAGGCTGGAGTAGACTGCCACCTATTCAATATCAATTATCTCGGAGTAAGATGTCAATAGATAACGTGTGTATCTCCATGACAAATGAGACAAGTTTCTTTTGAGAGAAACTCGAATGATTGGGAAGGATTGTGCATTGCATCACTGGGTCCATAACGGCTTTCTTCAATACCAACAATCATCTTTGTGATTTTGGTAGATTATGTATTGACCCAGTTTCTGCCTAAGTTGTGTGGAGGGCTGCTTTGTTTTCACCCTTTATCCATACTTTTCTTTTTTATTCTTCAACCCCTTCAATGCTTACCAAGACGTCATCACTAACACCTTGTGATTGTTCTAGTGTTAGCTCAATCTTAGTCGGCATTATTCCCTTATTCTCATTCATCTCCAATCATACCTAAGGACTGCTATTTCTAACTATGGATTGTCCTTGGGTAGATCCTCTGGTTCTGGTTGGATCATAAGACTTATACCTAACCTTAACCATCTTATGACTTCATCGACGTCGTGAGTTAATTGGTTGTTGGGTATAGAGATCGAACCATAAAACCATTTTCTGACATTGTTATTTTCAATTACTCCCCCTACACATGTGCATCGAGATTCAAAATTGTTTCGCACACGAAGAAAAGAGTTGCACTTAGAGTCTTAAAGATCACATTCTTCTATATCACATTTTAATAACATTTTCTCCCCTTATTTAAAATAATAAAGTGATAAAGTGTCGACCTATTTTTTTCTAGTTTTTACATTTTAGCTTATTTTAAAAACAAAAATATAGTAGCTTATGGGAAATAATTTTTTTGTGGCTTATTTCGTTGGATAAACAGTTTTAAAGCTTATATAAAGCTTATTGTGCCTTGGCTTAACTTGAAGTGTTTGATGATGATGTACATTGTGGTCACACTCTTTGAGGTTGTTGGAGATGTTGGATAGATAGAGAGTTATGGTTGTTTGTGGTAGTTAACTGTATATATATCTATATATATCTCTCTATATATAGAGTTATCCTATCTATGTAGTAGGGTTGTATTGTTATTTGTATATATCTATCTAGTCTCTGAGCAGTGAGGGTGATTATAGTGGTAGCATATGTACAGATCTTTTGGCGTTTGTAGTGTGTGCAGACTGGGGGCAGCGAACCATGTTGCACAAGGTGGGAGGGGGCAAGTAGAGTCGATCGGGATCAGCTTGGTTTGGACTCTGGGAGGTGATACAAGAAGATTGTAGTACGGTAACAGGTCCTTTTTGTTATATTGTGATTTTGTGTGTTTTAGTTTGGGATGGGTTGGATGTGTGATGTGGATGAAGCAGTGGGATGAAATTATAATTTGATTATTGTAAATATTTATTATGGGGGTTTTGGGTTTTTGTGGGTGGTAAATGGTGTAGAAGTTGGGGTGGGGTGGGAATAGGGGGGTGGATAAAGGTTTTAATTTATGTGAGGGGGTGGAGATTAAAAGGGTTTGATTTAATTGTATGTTATAGTTAATAAGGGGTGGTGGAATGGGGTTTGATATTGATGAGTAGGGGAATTTTTTTAAATTTTGAGATGGATGAGAATATATGTTAAGTTTATGCGTGGGAGTTAGTGGTTGGGGAAGGGGTTGAAGAGGTTATGGTGGGTGATTTTGTAGTGTAGGTTGTTTAATTTTATAAGTTTAATTATTAGGTAGGATGAGTAGGAGTGGGGTATTGGTGGGGGGGGTGTGTGTACTTTAATGTTTCAGGTGAGTATTTGGGTGGGGGAATTGGTATAAAAGTATATTGGGAATAGTGATTAGATTTTGGTGGGAGATAAAGTTGTATTGTGTGGATATGTGTAGGAGGTTTGATTAGAATTATTAGTGTTATATTTTTTTTTAATAATTTTATAAAAATTATTTTTTTTTTTGTTTTGTGTTTTTGTGAGAATATATTTTTGTTTATAGTTTTTTCTTGTTTAGATTTTGTTTTTTAAATTTTATATAGAAGGTTGGTTTATTTTGGGGGGGATTTGGAGTGGGTTTTTAGTGTTTTGAGGTGTTATTGAGTGTGGGAAGAGGAGGTTTGTTGTTGGGTTTAATGTTTTTGGAAAATTTTTTAATTTATATAGCTTAAACTTTTACACTAGACAAGTTTAACATTATTTGTCCTTACCTTTTTGCGTAGTAATCTGTGAAATTTAATTATCATGATATTGAAAAACTGCTTATTTTCCTTATTATTTTGTCACGATTTAAAATAAGCAAAAGGAAAAATAAAAACACATTCCCTATATTCTTGGATCTGTGTTGGTTTTGAAAGGCTACAAGACAAGAAAGGACAACAACGGTTTAGCCCTACTTGCTCCATACTAAGGCGATTTATACACCATCAACTAAGGGCGATTTATACAATTTCTATAAGGGCGATTTATACAGTTTCTATAAGGGCGATTTATACACTTATCAAAGTTAGGCAATTTATACTTGTAGCTTAGGCGAAATATACACATTGCTATGCGAAGTATACAAGGTTAAACGAGTGTGTTTCGATTTGGTTTCAGGTTTTTCGGTTTCGAGTTTCGTCGTTCGCGGGTCTTAAAACTATACTCATTAGAATCGCGACCCTTCATAGATCATCTTAGCATATTTACATTTGTTCAATCGTCACTAAACGAGATTAAAATTAAGAAAGAAACGAAAAAACTCTAAACGTTTTTACATGGAAGACGATGACACAGATATAGTGCATGAAATCTTTTTCTTTAATATTGTTTAAAACAAGCAGAAATTACCCGCGCGTTGCTGCGGGCGTTAATTTTTCGCGCGTTGTTGCGGGGCTTTTTTTTTGTTTGGGTTTATTTTTTCGGTCTCATTTTTAATAGTTTTTTTTCTCATATTAAATGATAATCGCGCGTTACTGCGGCGCATTTTTTCTTTCTTATTGTATTTTGTGCGGATTTATTTTTTCGGTCTCATAACATTTTTTTTTTGACCCAGGCCGCTAGAAAGTTGTAAATAGTTAAAAATAAAAGCACGTCTCGTAAATTTTTTTTTCCTTCTTATTTTTAGCGAAAGAAGTGGGGGTCTAAACTAAAAAAAAAAAAAAAAAACTACTTGGGCCGGGCCAAAGTAGAGCCCAAAAAAAAAGTTGGGCTGGATGTTGGACTAAACTTAAAAAAAAAAAAAAAAAAAAAAAAATTGGGCCGGGCCAAAGAAAAAAAAAAAAAAAAAAAAAAAATTCACTTGGGCCGGGCAATAATGAGCCCAGGCCCAGTCAAACACTTGACCAACTGGTGATGAAACAGTGGTCAAATGTATGCTCTATGTATTATAGGTAAGATTTCAAATTTTATTTTTAACTTTAGTTTTAAATAGGTTTTTAATTTACACACTTAGGTTTTTAATATCTTTACTTACAGGTCCTTTGCTTGAAAACATTTTTATTATTTAACCTTTTACTTGCAAATCATCCTTTACTTTTAGTCTTAGTTTTTAAACATTTAATACCTTTAAGTTTTTAAGTGCAAACTTTTTCAACTTTAGCCCTTTAGTTTTAATTATTTTGCCTTGTTAGTACCTTATTTCTAAGTTTTCATATAATCGTTTATTAATATCTCCAAGTATTTGTTAATTATCTAAATAACTGTCTTAAATCGGTATTTATATTTTTCTGAACTCTCGATGTTTGATAATAACAAAATATAAAAAATGTTTCGATAAATAATCGTTTTATTAATTATAACCGTAAAAATTTTTTATAAGATTAATCACTTAAGGTATACAAAAAATGGATTATCACTTCATTAAACATTGATTAGTGATTATGAAAATATTTTTCTTAAACCTTACATTTTACAAACGTGTTTTTATAAAAATATAAAAAACAAAATATTAATTTATAAAGAATGTATAATTAAAAAAAGTATTTTGAAATCAATTTTTTCTCTCAAAATGAAAAAAGTTCTAAAATACAGATAACACATTTCCACAAAAAGACTATAAAAGAGCAAGCGTAATCTACGCGCCCCTTATAGGCACCAGGCGGGCCCCCCTAATATATTTGAGACCGCCGGGGATGCGCTAGCACAACGACTCTTTTTGGTCACTATTATTACTGGGTCCACCCCATTGAAATAACAGAACCTCTTGCCATTGAATTTTCTCTTCTCTATGTCTTTCTTTCTTTCTAAAACAATTCTTAATCACTAACATTACCTTGATCTTGTTTTAAGTGATTAAATCTCTTTCTTCCTTATCTCTTCTATATCAGTGCAGAGAAGAACTATCGTATTCTGCTACATACGAATTGTCTATTTAAGTGATCTCCTTCTTCCTCCTAAAGAGGTGTCGATAAAGTTTTGGTTTTCGTGGTTACATGAGAATTGTTGAGTTGTACAATGAATGTGGAAGATCATAACAAAAAGTGTTTGGTAGGTACCTTTTTTCCTCGCTAAATTGGTGTTTGTGCAATTGATTAGGTTAATTGTGCTGATTGACACAAATAATTAAAACAAAGAGTTAGAATTTTTGGCTGATAATGATAAAAATAAGGTTTTCAAGAAACATGCTGGTGAGCCGTTTGTTATTTTAAGGTGGTATGTTATGATTCCAAGGATAGGTAGCTTAGTAACCAGTCGGGACGGGCTGGAATACAAGTTTGTAGCGATATTTAGAAGTAAATAAATAGGATCAAAAGTATCGTTTCACCATTATTTAGGTAGTAAGAAAATAACTATAGTTGTGTTATCCTCTTTCTATGTTCCTAACGGAGACCGTGATTGTTGTTTCATTTTTAAGGTCGTGATTGAATCTACGTAGGGGGTGTTTCTTTAACCTTATTTGGCAGGCTTATTAGCTTATTAAACTTTTAAAAAGCTAATAAGCTCATAATTTTTGTAACATTCCGTATTTTCAAGTTATTTACGACGTCATATATTTCACTAATTATTTTTTTCTTTCTCGTACGTGTTTACTTTTAATTTTATTAGTTAAGTTAAATCGCGTAAGCTATAAATTATCAATTAGCGTAAACGGACACCAAACGAATTAAAGTTTTCGTCAAGCGAGCAATATATTATTTTTACAAAAGTAATAATCAACTTTTTATATTTTATTTTTATTGGTTACGTAAAATAATTACGTTTCGCAATTAACTACATTTAGGCATACCCGGAAGCACCAAAACTTTTCTACGCTTCAACAAATACTCACTTTTATACCCAATACATAAAAATTAACTCAAATACTATAATACATATACATAGGGCCAGCTATGGTTGTAGAAAATCACAAAGAGATATCAAACTTTGAAAAACATACTTCCTTAAGACCATGGGATGTTCCTTTCTTTTTATACAAAGACCAAAGACCTCCATGAAACCCTCATCTTGTTCTTTAACTAGTCCTTAGGATACTTAAGGCTTTTACTAGTGATAATACACACACACTTTTCATTTTAAAGGTGTAAAACACAAAAACTCCTCCTCCTCCCCCTAGCTCACAGCAAACAACAAACCAACACCAAATCCTTACAAAAATTTACTTATCACAATCACACACATTCCTACTATATGTCTAAGATGTTCTTAGGTGTTTAGAAGGGTTGGTTTAAGCTTTACAAGAGTTAAGACAAGAAAGTTCAAGATATAAGTTCTTAAGAAAGTTAGGGTTTTCATCTCATATTTCAAGCCAAGGGTTTAAATCACAAGGGTGTGATTTATTTCCCATTCACCACTCATCATTTCTAAGGTTATCTAAAACCCTAAACACTTCATAATTATCATTTTATGTGTATATTGGTTCTATATGGCAAAATCACCATTAGGATGTTTTTAAACATGTAAAACATATTTTTACTTATGATTATGATTTTGTACACTTATTCATGTGTTATGTGGGTTTATATATCATGGAATAATAGAAATATAAGTATGGTAGTATGTTGGTTTAAGTATAAAAAGTTCATGAATAAACTTGTAATAAAAAGCTTACTTAAGGAAAGTTATGATTTCATGTGATGTAAGGACTTGATGATCTTGGACAAAATATGGACAAATGGACTATATAATATATGATACTTATAATATAAAAGGTTATAAAGGACTTGTGGTAAATTATGTGGTTTAAAAAGTATATAAAACAAAGTTATATAAATAAACTCAAAAAGGTAAAAAGGGGCTGTTTTAGTCCGAAATTTTTAGCATGGATTTTATATTTTATAAAAATACTACGTCTCATGACGATTCCGGGCATATAAGGAACTTGAAAAACCGATTCATAACGAAAAAGATACGTAGTTTACGAGTTTTACGATAATAACCGGAGACATAAAAGAATTTTTATAAAAACTTGTTATAAAAATTCTACAAACAGAAGGTTTGGTATTTTTATTAAATCACACATATTTTTAGGATTCCAAAACAATAAGAAACGTAATTTTTCAATTAAAAACGAGAAAGTTATGAATTACGCAAGATTATATACCTAAATGTATAAAAATACTTTTATAAAACCATTTTTATAAAAAGTTACTGTTCATGACAGAAACATTTATTTTTGTAAACCTCATAAATAGATAGGACTTTCAATTACGAGAACGTGCTCGAAAGAAACGCTAAAAACGGAGCTATAACGAATAAGATACGCCATTTACGGGTTTTACGATAACTAAAACTATAAAAATAAGTTTATAACTGGTATGAACAGTAAAATCACTGTTCATCAGAGGACTAAAAATATGAAAATGTCAAATTTTGATAACTCGTCTTAATACGAAAGCGTGGACATAAGAAACGCAAGAAACGGACTTGAAACGTAAAAGTTATGTCATTTTTACTAAAGGTATAATTATAAACGTTTTAACCTTATAAATATGATTTCACTAAAACAATTAGATGGTGATTAGCTATATAGAATTATACATGGTAGTAGTTATCCAATGTGATTAGTACTTATACGACCTATATTGGATTAGGTTGCATTCCGTCATTTCCGTGACGCATTTTCTGTTGTATTTGGATTATCAATAACTCGAGGTGAGTTCATAGCCCCATTTCTATCTACTTGTTTTACAAACTCTACGGGGTGGAATTACATGCTTGTTTTACTACGGACACAAGTGTTTTAAAACTGTATGCTATTTCGTGATCATATTATTGCCTAAGTACCCTTGCCACTAAGTCCCCTTTTATCATGAACCGTGAGTTGCTATATTAGTAAGCGCGAGTGTTGTGGATAGATCTATCGGGACTGACAATCCCCACCTTTCTTTGGGGTCACAAGTTGACTCATGGTGCATTTAACATTTGAATAATACGTTGGTTGTTTGGCATCATCCTTTTTACTGCGTGGGGCATATATTACGATTACTTATTACGTGTTAAGGTTCGGTGTCATGAGCTTAGTGCAATAATACCTGTTTTTGGACTACTGAATATGATTCATGGTCTACTATTACTTAAATCTTGTGGTCCACTCTTTTACCGACAAACCTATGGATTCACTCAACCTTTGTGTTGACTTTTAGCATGTTTAATTTCAGGTCCTAAGGTATAAGCTTGGATGGGAGCCGTGATGGATATCAATGAAGATGGATTATGTGTTTATTTAAATTCGATGCAACTTTTATCTATAAAAACTTAAGTCACCTTTTGGTAGTATGAAGCTTTTGTTTAATTAAAAACGCATGTGGAAATGTTTATGACTTTTAAAACATATGGGACCTAATGTATGAACTCTAATATTTTGCTATGGCATCGAATGAAATCTTATCTTAAAACGTCCATTTAAGGTCGTTTCCTATATCTTGATGTTGTTTTTTTTATTACCTTTGGACGTGACCACATTGTTACCATCCGCTGCTACCTGATATTTGGGGGTGTTATCAGATGGTACCAAGCCAAGGTTATAGGGAAACTGGCCATTTTCAAAACCTTAGTCTATAAACACAAAGTTTAAAGGTTTTCTTTTCTTCATTTTTAATACGAAATATCCTTCATCGCTATCCGATATCTACGCGCGCGTATTCCCTGATCCTTACTTACTTTTCCGATTGTCATTATTGCATTATATATAATCTTAGATATATAATACTTGGTTTAAATTCGATCTCTTACGTCTATCTTTTGACATATCAGTATCTATTTCTATCGGTCAATTATGTAAATATCGACCATCCTGATAAATTTATGATTATTTATATCATTCTCCATTATTTACCATGTGTCATGACTCTGCATACCTTTACAAATTCTCAACGAATTGTGTACTTGTGTTGCCAGAATCATGCCGCCCAGGAGATTTAAGAAGAAATCTGTTAGGAAGATAGTGGAAAAGCGTGTGGCCAAAGCCATTGAAAAATACGAAAAGACTAGAGCTGACTCAAACAATACTGGTGGATCCGGATCAACAAATACTGGAGGAACTGTTGTACCAGAGATGCATGGATGTTCGTATAAGACATTTATGAATGGCAAGCCTCACTCTTTCAAGGGGACTGAAGGTGTAGTCGGACTGAAATGTTGGTTCGAAAAGGATGAGCAGTGTTTGAAAATTTGCCAAATGTGCTGAAGATGACAATGTGAAGTTTTCTATGTTACACGTTCGACGGGTCGTGCTCTAACCTGTAGAACGGAAAATGTTCGACTTTGGGACTTGCAATGCTAATCAGATCCCTGAGCAAACTGAAAGCTATGATGACCACTAATTACTGCCCAGCAACTAAAATCCAAAGGATGGATCAGAACATTTGGACTCTGACTCTGAAAACGGGATGCTATCGAATGCTTACAGTAATCGTCTTCTCACAGAACTAGTTTGATGTGTTCTGAATTGGTGTCAATGAAAGTAAGAGGATTAAAAAGTACATTCGTGGGTTCTTGAAAGATCAAAGGAAACATCACTTCTTCAAAGCCTGAGACCTTGTATGACGGAATAAATTGGCCCGTGAACTGTCGAGCAATCAGTTCAGGGTAGGGCTACTAGAATTGGTGAAAGCAATAAAAGGAAATGGGAAGACAACCAAAGAAACACCAACAACAATAACCATAACAACAACAATAACAACAACAACAACAACCGCAACCGAAACAACAACTATCACCAACAACAAAACAGGAGGCAGGAAACTGCCAGGGCCTATGCTGCAGCCCCAGCCGAGGGTAGAGGTTATGCTGGAAATCTACCAAAGTGCAACCGTTGCAACTCTCACCACAATGGACAATGCCCTCCTAAGTGTGGTAAATGTGGTAGGCTTGGTCATGAGGAGAAGGATTGTCGGGTTAGGTTTCCAGATGCAGGAGGAAATGCTTTGCAGAATATGACCTGTTTTGGTTGTGGGGAGAAGGGACACTACAAGAACAGGTGTCCTAAGGGAAGGAACCCTCCAAATGAGGGAGCTCGTGCGAGAGCTTATGTGGTGGTTGAAAACCCGCAGCAGAATCCGAATGTGGTCACGGGTACGTTTCTTCTTAATGATCACTACGCTTGTATCCTCTTTGATTCTGGTGCTGAGAAGAGTTTTGTATCTTCTGCGTTTACACCTTTTATTGATATTGCCCCAACCGCTTTAAACACTAGCTATGAAGTAGAGTTAGCAGACGGAAAAGTCGTTAGCACCAATACCATTTTACGTAGTTGCACCTTAGTCTTGTTAAATCACGTGTTCAAAATAGACTTGTTGCCAACCCGGCTAGGAAGTTTTGATGTTATCGTTGGAATGGATTGGTTGGCATACCACCAAGCTCTCATCGATTTTTATGAGAAGATTGTCCGTATTCTTCTTCCGAATGGCAAGATTCTTGAAGTTTAAGGCGAGAGGCCGGAAAAGGATCTTCGTTCACTTGCATGTATCAAGGCTGATGAGAAAAAGCTTGATGACATACGTGTTGTCCGAGACTTCCCTGAGGTATTTCCAGACGATCTGTTAGGTTTACCTCTTGTGCGAGAGATAGAATTTCGCATTGATCTGATTCCAGGCGCATCGCCAGTTGTTAGATCTCCATACCGGTTAGCCCCTTCAGAAATGTTAGAATTGTCAAACCAGCTCAAAGAACTTCAAGAGAAGGGTTTTATTCGACCAAGTCACTCACCATGGGGAGCACCAATGCTTTTTGTCAAGAAGAAATATGGTTTGATGAGAATGTGTATTGACTACAGGGAACTAAACAAGTTGACTATAAAGAACCGTTACCTTCTCCCCAGAATTGATGACTTGTTTGACCAATTACAAGGTGCGTGTTGTTTCTCTAAGATAGATCTTCGTTCGGGATATCATCAGTTGAGAGTCCGAGAGGAAGATATACCGAAGACCGCGTTTAGAACTCGATACGGGCACTTTGAGTTCACAGTCATGCCATTTGGGCTGACGAACGCACCAGCAATATTCATGGACTTAATGAACCGCGTCTGCAAACCGTATTTGGACAAATTCGTAATTGTGTTCATTGACGACATCCTTATTTTCTTTTCTACTCAAAGTCAGAAGAAGAGCATGAAGTCCACCTGAAGACGATTTTAGACTTACTCGAGAAGGAGAAGTTATACGCCAAATTTTCTAAGTGTGAATTTTGGTTGAAAGAAGTTCAGTTCCTAGGACATGTGGTCAACCGTGACGGTATCCACGTGGATCCTAGCAAGGTTGAATCAGTCAAGAACTGGAAGATTCCTGAATCGTCAACTGAAGTCCGTTCATTTTTAGGATTGGCGGGTTACTACCGGAGATTCATTGAGAATTTCTCCAAGATCGCCAAACCACTCACTTTGTTGACTCAAAAGAATAAGACATATGTGTGGGGAAATGAACAAGATGAAGCTTTCCGCATTCTGAAGGAGAAGCTATGCAATGCTCCTGTGTTAGCACTCCCCGATGGACCAGACGACTTTGTGGTCTATTGTGATGCATCGAAACAAGGTTTTGGGTGCGTGCTGATGCAGCGGGGCAAAGTGATAGCGTATGCGTCAAGACAGTTAAAGAAGCATGAGAAAAATTATACCACCCACGACCTGGAATTGGGTGCGGTGGTGTTCGCCCTTAAAATCTGGAGACATTATCTTTATGGGACGAAAAGTGTTATCTACACTGACCACAAGAGTCTCCAGTACATATTTGACCAGAAAGATTTAAATATGCGCCAAAGGCGGTGGATCGAGCTACTCAGTGACTACGAGTGTGAGATCAAATACCACCCGGGCAAGGCAAACGTGGTAGCAGATGCATTGAGTAGAAAAGAAAGACTCAAACCAAGGCGAGTACGTGCCATGAGTATTACCATTCATTCTGGACTTAAGGCTAAGATTTTGGAAGCACAGGGCGAAGCTTCCAAGGATCTCAAAGCCCCAGCTGAATGGCTAAGAGGATTAGAAAAACACTTTGAACGACGAGATGATGGTGGAATTTACTTCTTTGATCGTATCTGGATTCCATCAGTTGGTGGTGTAAGGAAACTGATCATGGATGAAGCTCATACTTCTAGATATTCAATACATCCGGGTGCGGATAAGATGTATCATGATCTGAGAGACTTGTATTGGTGGCCTGGTATGAAGAGAGACATTGCTGAGTACGTTAGCAGGTGTCTTACATGCTCTAAGATTAAAGCCGAACATTAGAAACCCTCATGATTACTTCAACAACCAGAAATCCCTGAGTGGAAATGGGAGAAGATAACAATAGACTTAGTCACAAAGTTGCCTAGAAGCAGCGGTGGGTATGATGCGATTTGGGTCATTGTGGATAGATTGACCAAGTCGGCTCACTTCTTACCCATTCGTAAAGATTACAAAACGAAGAAGCTGGCAAGGATTTATATCAACGAAATCGTAGCAAGATATGGTGTGCCGATGTCAATCGTTTCAGACCGTGATGGTCGATTCGCGTCACACTTATGGCAAGCTCTTCAGGAAGCGTTGGGTACAAAACTACACATGAGTACGGCTTACCACCTTGAGACCGACGGTCAGAGTGAGCGTACTATTCAGACGTTGGAAGATATGCTTCAAGCTTGTGTTATGGTTTTGGTGGCAGTTGGGATGCTCATCTTCCATTAGTTGAGTTTTCTTATAATAACAGTTACCACGCGAGCATTAAGTACGCGCCATTCGAGGCTCTGTACGGGCGGAAATGTAGATCCCCTGTGATATGGACTGAAGTGGGAGAAAGTCAGATTATTGGACCAGAACTTGTGTAAGAAACGACAGAAAATATTTTTCAAATTAAGGAAAGGCTGAAAACGGCAAGGAGTCGCCAGAAAAGTTATGCTGATAAGAAACGTAAGCCACTTGAATTCAAGGTTGGAGACCGAGTGTTACTAAAGGTATCTCCATGGAAGGGAGTGATACGATTTGGTAAGAAAGGAAAGCTGGCACCACGATATGTGGGACCGTTTGAAATAGTAGAGTGTGTTAGACCGGTAGCTTATCGGCTGAAGTTACCCCAGGAACTAAGTTGTGTTCACGACACGTTTCATGTGTCTAACCTCAAGAAATGTTTGGCTAAGCCAGATGTTCAGGTGCCTTTGGATGAGATCGAGATTGATGAAAATCTGCGATTTGTCGAAGAGCCTATTGAGATCGTAGAACGAGATGTGAAAAAGCTAAAGCGAAGAAGAATCCCATTAGTCAAAGTTCGTTGGAACTCTCGGCAAGGAGCTGAGTATACCTGGGAACATGAAGACCAATTCCGGAAGAAATATCCGCATCTCTTCTCTGAAACCGTACCTCCTTCAGGTGTTGCAACCTGAGCCTTGAGGACAAGGCTCTTCTAACCGGAGGAGACTGTAACATTCCGTATTTTCAGGTCATTTACGACGTCATATATTTCACTAATTATTTTTTTTCTTTCTCGTACGTGTTTACTTTTAATTTTATTAGTTAAGTTAAATCGCGTAAGCTATAAATTATCAATTAGCGTAAACGGACACCAAACGAATTAAAGTTTTCGTCAAGCGAGCAATATATTATTTTTACGAAAGTAATAATCAACTTTTTATATTTTATTTTTATTGGTTACGTAAAATAATTACGTTTCGCAATTAACTACATTTAGGCATACCCGGAAGCACCAAAACTTTTCTACGCTTCAACAAATACCCACTTTTATACCCAATACATAAAAATCAACTCAAATACTATCATACATATACATAGGGCCGGTTAGGATGTATGAGAACACAAAGAAATATCAAACTTTGAAAAACACATTCCTTAAGACCATGAAATGTTTTCTACTTTTACCAACAAAGACCAAAGACTTCCTTGTTTTGCTCTAGATGTTTATTTGACTAGTCCATGGTATATAATGCCTAGCTAACATAGAGAACACATACATATCAACTTCCATAGGGTGAAAACACAAAAATCTCTCCTCCCCCTCCTCTTTGGCCACGACAAACCTCAAACAACATACAAATCCTTACAAAATTTTATTTAACACATTTACATACATACCTACATCATATCTAAGATACCTCAAGATGTTTTGAAGTATTGGTTAACCATTCAAAGGGATTGAAGCAAGAAAGGAAGCTAGGGTTTTAATAGGAAAAAAATTAGGGTTTCTTGGTTGTAAAAGCTAGGATTATAATCTAAACAAGGGTTTAGATTTTTGTTGGTCATCACATTACATCATCATTAAGGTTATCTAACACCCTTATCTTTTCATTTCATGACTTTATATATATATTATGTTCTATGTAGTAAAATCACCACTTAGGATATGTTTAACTTGTAAAAGTGGATTTTTCTTGTAAACATGATTTTATGAACTTGTACACATGTTATATGATGGTATATTGAGGTTATAAAAGGGTTGTAAGACTTTTACACTCTTGGTTATGTGTAAAAATGATTATGTATAAACTAGTGATTAAAGTGTACTTAAGAAAGTTATGGTTTATAAGTGTGATTATGGACTTGTTAACTTGGACATTTGGACAATCCATGGACTAATGGACTTTATTATATGTAAGACATATAATATATATATGGTATAAAAGACTTGTGGTAATTTACAAAGTTGAAAGTTATAAAAACAAAGCTTAAATATGGATTTAAGACAGACATGCAAACTTTATGTTTAAATTCAACATATAATCTGTCCATTTTATGTTTTTATAAGATATTATGTCTCATGACGATTTCAAAAAACTAAGAAACTCGAAAAACGGATTAATAACGCAAAAGATATGTAGTTTACGAGTTACACGTTAATTAAACGCGTTATAAAATAAACTTTATAAAAGCAAGTTGTAAAATATTTCTAAAACAGAAAGTTTAGTATTTTTCACAGATTATACATATTTTTAGGATTCCAAAATGATAAGAAACGTAATTTTTCAATCAATAACGAAGAAGTTACGAATTACGCGAGTTTACGATAATAATACCTTTATAAAAAGTTACTGTTCATGACAGAATCATTTATTTTTTTAAACCTCATAAATAGATAGAACTTTCAATTACGAGATCGTGTTCGAAAGAATCGCTAAAAACGAAGCTATAACGAATAAAATACGATGTTTACGAGTTTATGATAACAAAACTATAAAAATAAATTTATAAACTGGTGCTTAGTACTTATACGGCCTATATTAATTTAGGTTGCATTCCGTCATTGCCGTGACGCATTTTCTGTTGTATTTGGATTATCAATAACTCGAGGTGAGTTCATAGCCCCATTTCTATCTACTTGTTTTATAAACTCTAGGGGGTGAAATTACATGCTTGTTTTACTACGGACACAAGTGTTCTAAACTGTATGCTATCCAGATTATTGCCTGATTATTATTGCCTAAGTTACCACAGTGCCATCTAAGTCCCTAATATCATGAACCGTCAATTGCTATTATAGTGAGCGCTGGTTTCGTTTCAAGATCTAGTCTATAACCAAAATTTTTACAGATTTTCTTTTCTTTCATTTTCAAAATACCGAATCCTTTATCGCTGATCAGATATCCGC
>BQNB010011334.1:0-81727 GCA_026074375.1 Tanacetum coccineum | reverse complement strand
GGTTATATTTACTTCTTATCCTTCTTATTTTAAGAAAACTTCTCATTTGATCCTAACTATATATATATATATATATATATACACACACACAAATATACAAAAAGCAAAATTTTGTGTGCGTGTTCGTAAATGTGTGTGTCACGGGAAATGGTATTAGTAAACATAGTAAATAAGTTGACCTTCACGCCACCTTACTGCATAGAGTCGACATCATCATACACCAAAACCTAAGCCGAAAAGTCAAGACGTATCACTAGTCACCCTAAGATAATCCGCCAACGACTTTGTTCGTCATTAAGGAAATTAATAAATCGCTCATCCAACGTAGACTTAATGCCACAAGACTTAGTATTTATGAAGCCATCATAGGAATAGATTCGTTAATACATTAGAAAAACAAATGTTGTGACTAATGATCTAAGCTGCAAGGAAAGGATGAAGTTACTAGGAGTTCAAGCGTTGGTCATGATGATAAATTTTAACCCACCATCACAGATCTTGGATGCTTGAGCTGAAGCGATTGAGGAAAATTATATTGAGAACGAATACCTTTATATAGACAAGGAGTTTGAGGCTCATCCCGATGGGACTCTCGGTATTGAAAAAAACAAAGTTGGTTACCACATTTTGGAGAATTAAGAGAAATAACCGCAACAAGTATCCACACCTCTTAGCCAACACTATTTTGGAAAATCCACTCAAACTGAATTTCGTGACAAAATTCTTTTAACACGAGGAGACTATGACAACTCACATTTTTTAGGTCAAATTTTTACATCAATAAACTTAAAACTGTTTATTTTAGAACCTTACATGTTACTTTTATATGGAACCGTTAAGTTAAACCGCGTAAACTGAAAAAAGACTTTAAACGTAATCCGGCATTAAACAAATATAAATTTACGTCAAATGAGTGTTATATGATTATTATGATTATAATTTATAAGTCTACATATTTTATTTTATAAGTTTTGCGTAAACTATATAAACTTGTATAGAAATTTCATGCATGCATATATATATAATAAGCAACACTTTATCACCTTTACATACACACATAACCACACCCTATACTATCAAAAATTACACATCTCCCCCTCATAGCTCTATTATTTTTGGCTTATATAAGTGGTATTGAGACAAATGGGTTAACTTGCTTCTAAACATAACCTTGCCAAATTAAACTAACATCACATGTTAATAGTGTTAGTCACTATTTGCATCAAACCCTGTAATATGATCATACACTTGCATGTAATTCAAGTTTTACCATTCCACTTTCCCTAAATGTTCCTATATAAACTAGCACCTAACTACATCTCATTCATCACTAGCAAAAACTCACACAAACTCTCTTTTCTCTCTAATATTTTTGGCTCAAACAAGAAGAACAAGATGAAGAATTATTTTATAAGTTACAATTATTTTCAAGAAAGAATTAAGGGTATTAGTTATAATCAAACAATATTTGGGGTTTGATACTAGTATTCTCATCATCTCATCATCACAACATCTCATCATCTCATCATACTAGGGTGCACAATTCATACATAATTTCATTCCATACATTTTGTTCATATCATCTTAATTATCAAATTTATATCACCACTAGTTTATATTTTTAAAGTTTTCCTAAAAGAAACAAGTAAACTATATATATTTAAACTTGTAAAGAACTTATAAAATGAATAATAAAAATATGAACATATACATAAAATACTTATTTTTGTCACTTAATAATTTACTTGTTGAAATATTAACTTTGTTGTTAAAATGGTTTATTATAAACTTAAACTAGTAAAGTTGTGTATTTTATTCTTGTTCTTAATTTTATAACATTCTTGATAAATTGGTGGAAGGGTCGGTTAGTATGTATTTGTTGTTGTGGTGAAAAGTGATGAAAATTGGTGGAAGGGATTAGGTTAGTTTGGAGTTGCAATTTGTGGATGAATTAAAGTGGTAGAATAGAAAATATTAGGTTGCTGTACAGAATTGTTACCTAGGTTTTCGGACAGAAATATGGTCCTAGATAGTCGAGGTCTTAAAATTAATATAGTAGACTTAAATACGAACGCATGGATATAAACAACGTAAAAATCAGACTTAAAACGAATGATATTTGGTTAAAAGAAGTTTAGTAATTTTTCTAACAAAACTGTTTTATTAGTAATCTGACCAGTTTCTAAAATCGGGTTTTCGGACAATTTTGAGTCCGATTCGGGTAAAACTTATAGAAGAAAACTTGTAGATCGTGATTTTCTATTGAAATCTCGCTTTTGAACGACCCGTGAATCACTATAATGAAGGAGATATGCCCTTTTAAAGTGGGACTATTTTCTGAAAATATAATAAAGTTCCTGCATGTATTTTTATAAATAAAGGGTGATGTTTGGATCTTAAATTAGGGTTTTAGAGCGTTTTCAAATCCGTTTGATGTTAGAAATCAAGAAAAGTCTCGGTCACTCCTAAATATGTAAAACGTAGCTCGTAGATAATATTTGGAACTTTAGTAAGCTAACCGGGCCAAGCTCCTGGAAAGTCCATGGGTTGGTCGGCCATGTAAGGGTGACTGTGTCATTGTGTGTAGGTAATTTATTAGAGTATTCAAGTTTTAAATTTATATTTTGCCGACTTTACCTAAAACAACACTTTAACGGGCAGTGTACCCGATCGGATAGAGTTTCGTGGTAAGTATGGTGTTGATCACTAAGAGCGAGAACTAATTTTTTATTTTATTAATATTTTGGTTAACTAAACTAAGTTTATTTAAACTATGTTAATTCTATTTTATGTTAAACCTATGCTAAACCTATGTTAATCCTAATTCTAACGGATAAGGGGGGTTTCAGCCTGAGAGACTGGCACAGGTTTGTGGTAACTTAGATCAATTTAAGATACAATAGCACACGCAAACAGACAGACAAAATATAGAAGAGCGGTCTAGCCAAATATAAGAAAATTGTATTAACCATTATTAATCCAATTAAAATGTTGGTTTGTTTATTAAGTGCAATGAATACTTATCTCGAGGTGGCATGTCATTATTAAGATTTAGGTGTTACTTCTTCCTAAGACCTAGACATGTAGAATTCTGTCACAATTAAACGCATCCGCATAAAGCATCATATTTATTGATTATAATCTATCTTAGGGGTTAAAGTAATGGTAATATTGTTAAACCCTAGCTCATAGAGACTTTACCCACTTACTGCTTAATGCCAATTTATATACTAGTAGTCTACTGGCCGAGTCTTTACCAATTGATTAAGAACGTACTCGTTGATCTCAAGGGTCACTTGCCGGTCCAACTAAGCTCACTAATCTAAAGGCGAAGATAGGTCATTATTTGTGATCCTATTGGTCTAGATATATAAATCATTATATGGAGAGCCATCCCGACATCTAACTAACATGGTCGGTATCACTAGATCCAGTTGAATGATAGGTCGCATACAAAAGCACATAAACAAGTATAAATTGATAAACATAAACAAGCAATCAAAGATAAATTAAGCATTCTAGATAAACAAACTAAACATTTGAATCTTCATAATAATGGCTAATACCCAAGGGTATTAGCCCTCAAATGTCATAATCAATACAAGAGTAATAATTCAACCAAGGTAAACTAATAAAATCGCACGATTACTAGAGTATAGGAGATTACAAAGTGTTTCCTATGGAATTAATAGCTTTGCTTGACCTCTTCTTCTCTTCTTGTCTTCTGAAAATCATGTTTTGTGGTTAAGGTATCGAAAATATAATCAAGCACACTGAAAACCCGTTTTTAGGTTTTCTATTTATAGGGTCTGGAATTTGGTCGATATGGCGTATCGAGAGACTTGGATACGGCGTATCAGGGGTTTCTTGGAGTAGGGACCACGTTTGATATCTTCCAGAATAATTTATTTTTTTATATTGAATACGGCGTATGGATTTCTTCTAGATACGGCGTATTGGACTTTATTCCTTCGTGGTTTCTTGTGAAGTGCAGGCACATATACGCCATATCTTCCTTGATGGTTACGGCGTATAGGATGTCAGAACAGTAATCTTCAAATGTCTTCGTTTAAGCTCCAATTATTGAATATATTAACACATATATAGAAGGATTCGTTTTGGGTTTTAGAGAGGGAAAGAGATGGTTGGATGAACACTTAGAGAGAGAGAGAGAGAGAGAGAGTAAAAAGGAAATATTAGATTAGTGAAATATGAGAAAATAAACAACCAACACCCTCTCCATGTGTTGAGAGGGTTTATATACTTACATGGATGGGCCGGGCCGGGCTTTCTATGGGCTTTCCTTGGACTTTCTATAAGCCGGCCAGGTTAGATTACTTAGATATTACATTGAATTGACTAACTATTACTAAGGCTCGTGAGATCGATAATGATCGTCACTTCATTAAAAACTGAATTCCTAACAATCAACCCCTAAGGGACGATCGTTGAGATCTCATAAATGATCAACACTTTATGTGTTCCTAACAATCTCCCCCTAAGGGGTGATCATAGAGATCTCTCCTTGTGACCTTGATCATTAATCGTTGATGCTTCTTGTCTTGATCTTGAGTCCTTTTTTGTGTAATAGTTGATCTTTTGTCTTGCATCTTTGTGTAGTGGTCTTTGATCATTATGCTTGAGCTTGTTCCTTCATACTTGATGGTCTTCTGATCTTGAGCCTTTATTACTTGATTTTGAACATCTTGAGATTATAAATCTTACATTATCATTTGATTATCTTGTAATTATTTGCCTTCTTGTGATCTTGTGACTTTGGACCAACATGCTCATACTTTTCTTGATGTTCGAAAGCGAGTGTAACCATCTTTCTTGATATTCTGTAACTTTAACGCTTAGTTACTTCGAGAAAGACGTTCAGTATCAGAGTGACGAAAACTTCTTTGAAATTCTTTGACTTTAATACTTCATCATTTCAAGAAAGACGTACGGTATCAGAGTAGCGGAAGTCTTAAAACATGTACTTGAGCTTTCATGGTATCTTTATAAATGTCGGTCAAGTATGAGCATGCGGCTATGAATATGTGAGTCAGCTAGAACCATGTACCTTCACCTCCATCTTTAAGTATCCTGCATTAAAACAATTAGCAATAAAGGGGGGGGCAAATATGGCTTTGTCATTCGCCCGTGTTTGGTTGGAGTAACCTTCGAATCCATGAGGATCGACCTGTGATCAGGTAGATTCAATTTAAGAAGAATCTCCTTGACAGGATTTCCAGCTGAAGTATCGAATCTTTCTAACACATATGTATTAGATTCATCAAACTCAGCATTGTTACTTCATTACCCGGAACACGAAACGTCTCAAAGCAGACAGCACGATAAGAGTGAACCAGCGAGTTACTATCTCACCGATTAAAATAAAAATTGATTTGAAAAATCAATCGACGTGTCACTTACTAAAGTGGTTTTGTGACACATCGAGAGTGTTAATCATTTCAAAATTTCATCATCAATCGTCAATTCATATGCTGGAACAAGTTTGATTCATTAAGAATCACACCGTCGTTTCTTTCCAGTTGTCACAAGCTTGATTCGTATAGAATCGCACAAGTCACCTACCATGAGCTTTGATGTTGGCTCAAGTAGGATTTCCATCTTCATTATGATTACTTAAGTATTACTCTGATGTTCTGGCAAAATCAGAAGGATAATGCGTAGGACTCTTTATATATTTCTCGTTATTCACATTGTGTGAGATAGCAAGCATAATTTTGACAAGTGTCCTAATGAGATTTATGAATGATCTCTTTTGGCTCTAGACTCAATAGTGCACTTTGGTTTTAGTGATCGGAGGCTAGAGCAAACTGCTACCTTTTCAATACCAACTAACTCAAAGTGAGAAAGTTGATAGAAATGCATGTAATCTCTGTGAGAAGTTGGGTTAAGTCTGATCACCACACAACTAGAATGGCCTTTTATGTTAGATGCATGTACGAGTGATACGTGCCTTAACCCGTGGGGTCCTAAAACATATGCAAGGGTTCTTATTGAATTATCTGTAGATAAGGCTATTATGGACTCAGTTACTGTTTCTATTCCATTCCCTAATGGCATTAGGCATTTGTTGGAAAATCTTGATGTTACATACGAATGGAGGCCGTTACAGTGTTCGAATTGCAAAAATTTTAATCATGATGATGATTGTTGCCCTTATAGGGACACAAAGGCTGCTCCATCTTCGACATTAGGGAATGGTGGTGTGCGTAACGTTGGAAGTAAGGGAGGAAAACAACCAGCTAAAGGAAAACAGTTTCAAGGCATTAGGTTCTCTAAACCCAAACCTAAGTGTGTCTATAGGCCGTTTTCTAAGGCTACTCATGTAGATGGTAAGATTACATCTTCTGTTAACCAGGAGGGTACTAACGAGGCTGGTAACAAGCCAAGTGGAGTTCCTGAGGCTTCTAGTGATACTCCCCTTCATGACAATGAAGAGTCAACTTATATTCAGGATGATATCAATATTGGTCAATTGCGGGTTAATATGAATCAACTTATGGAGGAAGATAAAATCTTGGATATTAATACTGATTTGGGTGGGAATGATGTTACTGGTGACAAGACATCATTAAATAATGAGGAAGTATGTATACCGTATGGTATATCGGTTGATGGCCTTTTGGATGTTTTGGAAGATGATTTGGACTGCTTCGATGGCTATGGGGCTCAGGTTTATGATTTAACAGAGCAAGAGCAAGCATTTTGTGATCGTTATGATATCCGCTTGAATAGTCGTTGTAAGAAGTAGTTTATTTGTTAGTTATAAGGATGGCATGCCATTCTTATATAGGGGTTATATTTGTTGCATTTTCTTGCGTGTAAGTGTCCTTATGGACTGAGATGGGGGACTTCACCCTCATCCTTTGTACTTTAATATTTTTTGGTGTAATAAAATTTACCGGGGAAACCCTTTACAAAAAAAAACTGATAAATGGACTTAATCTAACATGGTAGGCTAAGGTGTAAAGGTGTAACGAAACAAATAGTTGGTGTTATCATAAAGGATTGGCTCTACTAGTTTTTCTAGGGGTATCTTACTCTTAAAATGAGAGTAAACAAAGGGTTTATACGGGGGTTAACTAACTAGTGTAGTTAGTTAATAAAATAACATATAAAGGCTTTTTGGGTGTAATCCTAGAAATTTACTAATTTAAACAAGTTACTTCATCTAAATCCATAGTACTTATTATTGTGGTCTCGAATAGATATACCAAGCCAAGTTCTAAAGTCTACAACATCACCGGCACACTCATATTTTTATGGGATTTGGGTAAACATTAGGAAATGGATAAGGCTGAATCCTCACAATATCTAATAAGGGTTATGTGTGCAGGTTATGTAACTAGTAATTTCACAAAAGTATGCTTGAAGTTTTTTTAATTTGATCATAATTTAAGCATTTTAATGTGAAAAATAGGAAAAGTAACATTCTAATTCTCGTTCCCCAATTAAATTATACAACGTCCTCGTTGTATAGATAAAACATTAAAAACAGGAAATTAAAAGAATTAGAACTAGAAACTCCCCTAATGTTTTACTTGGTAGATTATCCAAGTTGAGTTTATGAGCAAGAATGTGTGCTTTAAATGCGTCTGGATACCAGCATGACTACAACACACATAGGATTCCAAAATATCGATACTTTACCAACTTTGTCGATTTCTATTCCAGCTAGGTCTTGTGCAAAATATAGGAAAAACCTACAAAATCCTATCTAGGGAATCCTACGGTTAATAAAATAATAATAAAAAAACTGAACAGACAGTCAATACGCCGTATCCAAAAACTAGGATACGCCGTATAGAAAGACCTGTAAAAAGTATCAATACGAGTCAGTCTGCTAAATACGTTGTATCATGTGCATGAATACGCCGTGTAGACACATTTGACGATAAAGTTTTAAATGCGGAAAAATAAAGGATTAATAACGTCCAGACATTCAATACGCCGTATGGTATGGAGCGGATACGCCGTATTGATGTCTGGGAAGACAGACTTGATAAAAATAAATAAAAAACAATTTGGGTTGTCTCCCGGGAAGCACTTTTCTTTCATCTAGTCTTTAAGTTAGACTTTTTCTTCAGCTTTCTTCACACTATTCAACACTTTTCCTCTCCTGTTTTCATTCTTATAACAGATATGGTACTTGATTGCGTTATTAATTAACGACTTATGTTGCTGAACTTACTGCCAGACTTGATTCTATCATAAACAAATCATAAAACCATCATATCATCATATCAAAAGATAACTTGTTTTAAGTTTAAATACATCATGATATGAATAATATATAAATGTACACAAGATAGATATCAAAAGTAATGGTGAGGGAGATCAAGGGTCTGGCTACTAGGGTGCTGAGGTATCGACGTCATCAGTCCTAAGCCTAGTACGCCTCACATACGGGATCTGAAAATCTGCATAGCTAGTGTACCTGACCCCAGCCTGATCCATCATCCGTGAAAATCCAGTAACTGTCTATGTAGTGAACCGAGAGAAATCACAGGTCATACTGTCTAATACCTCTCTCTGCTCGCCCAGTGCCCCTCGCATGCCATGCACATCCTCCTCTAACCTAGCTATCCTCTGTGCCATAGTCCTAGCTAGTCCAGCTGCAGGTGGTGGCTGAGGTACCTGTGCGGGTGCTGGAACAGCCGAAGCACCCTCATCAACTACAAGAGCATCCTTAGCGACCTTAGGGGCACCAGTCGCAGTGACCTGCTGCCTCTCTAGTCCCAGGGCTACCCACACCCAAGTATCGTCAAGCTCTTCACAAATCTGCAGCCGTACCAACTCAGACATATCAATCATAGGGAGGTCTTAAACTATCATCGTCAATCCCTGGAGTCTCTCCTCAGTAGGCAGCCCAAAATGCTCAGCCAGATGGGCAACAAACTATCCTCTAGATATCATCGCCCCGCGCTTCCACCCCGAACAAACAATCTCAAGTACCTAGCCAAAAGATAAAGGATGTTGACTGAACCAATATCCATGCCCCTCAGGTAAAACAAATCAATCATAATCACCTTCTCAGGTACCTGACTCCTCCCAGCAATGCTGCATGCAATCAGCCTGTGGCACAGCCTAAGCATCGAATCTCTGATCGAAGTATAAGAAGGGGTTGTACCAAGGAAATTCCCCGCAGATGAGATCCCTACCCAGTAAGCACTCAGATCCCCCTTGTCGGGGATCTGCCTCGCACTCTCGACCCAGTATGCACCGAATCCAACCGACTCAATCTCCTCAGCAGTATGTTGGCCCATACCCAGAATAAACTCTCTCCAGCTCATACAACGCCTAACCCCTCCTAACTAAAACTGTAATGCCCCAGTTGTATCAAGATCAAGTACCGCCTCTCCAAATCTAAATGTACTAAAGAACTCCAGAATAAGCTCATGTACCAACGGGCCTTGAATCTTAAATAGCCTTCTCCAAGTTCGGCTAGTAAATACACTCTGTCCCTGAGCATCCCTGTGCTCCATCAGCATCCTACCGCTCAATCCCTCAGCCATCAGATTAGTCAATCGCCCAAAATCAAAAACCTAAACCCGGTGTATCTCTCTATCGTAAATCCTACCCAATCTCTCTTTAAAATCCGTAATATCGGCATCTGTATACTCCAAAAACTCAAACCTAAGATACTGGTGTCTTTGATATCTAGGTGGAAGAGCCATATATGTAAATTTTAACTGAATCAGTACATGGAAAGATTTAATTTTATGATCTTTGGGTAATACGGCGTATTAGGAAGTGAATACGTCATATAGATCATAAATGGGTACACCGTATCCATAAGGTATCCAATACGGAGTATTGGGAGTTTTTAGGATTGATACGTTGTATATAGCAAACTCAATACGGCGTATAAGGATTATTGTGTAATAGTTTAATACAGGCTGCTAGATACGGCGTATGCGGGAATTAATACGCCGTATAGGGATTCAAAGGGTAGAGTTTTCCAAAAGATCGATATGCCGTATCCATGTTAAAGGATACGTTGTATTGATATAAAGTTTGGGTAAAAATACTTGGTACGCCGTATCCATTATACTGGATATGCCGTATCGATGTCGCAGTTTAAAATCAAAAAGGGAACTTTCATTTCTACCCGTTTGACCCAAACTCAAATCATACCATACTACAAAATGCTGGATATAAGAAATGGCATAGTGGCTTAAGCAAATAAATCCCCAAATCAACATCCAAATCCATAACCCTAATTTTAAAATCAAATTGAAAAGAGTGGTGGGTATCGAATATGTCACCTTGCGATCAGTATGAACGATATAGAACAAAGCGAGAAAGAATTTGATCCCCGAATCTTATAGTGTTAAATTTTTTAGAGAGAGTGATTTTGTGTGTGTGAAAACTGATCCGACGATCAGTTAGGCTTTTATACCCAAACTCGATACGTCGTATGGGTTTTAGTCTAATACGCCGTATTGGGAAAAATTGTTGACTAAGTCAACTTTGATTAAATTCAGTGGATATGGCGTATAGGTGTTTGCCTAATACGTCGTATCCGTTCTTGGAGACCAATTTTCCCTAAATTTAACAAAGTAAAGAAAACGTACATTGGCCTTCGCAACTTTATTGTGTAAACGCCATCCTTATAAAACCGCTTAGGGTCGATGGGAATGTCAAATGGCACATAAAGATTTTTGATTATGAAAATTAATAGCTTCCCTTCGTAAATATAAATCCAAGTCATGATATCAACATTTAATTTCATGATAAAAATTTTAGTTTTGAAGATTTTTCCTGATGTATCATGACTTGTTTTCAAAAGCTTATTCGACCCTTGTGCATAAGTACCAACATCGATATTTATCTCATTAGCTAACGGTATGACAGATACATCCATCCGAGGCTTATCATCATTGTCCTATTTTGAATCATCAGGATAGATTACGTTAAAAGGAAATAGATCATTGAAGTATAAAATGTTTTGTTCCTCTTCATCATATTCGGACAATGATGTTTCATCTTTCAAAATAAATTCATCGTCATGTTGAGGGCTTACAGTAGGTTCAGTTAGGATATCTAATTTAGATGTTAGAGCATCATTGTAAACAATGGCCGGAAATTCATTCTCAAAATCTTTAAGGTAGTCTAAATCATCAAAATAACTGACCGTAGGCTCGGGTGTTGGAAACGAAGGCATATTGACTTTATCATTATCATTTTCCGAATCCGTTTTCAAATTGTTGACAAAAATTATTTTATAAGAAAATGAGTTTTTGTCAAAAATTACCGTGTAATCTTCATCGTCAGATTCGTCAAACGATATTCTAAAATCAATTTCATTGTCGTTAAGAGGACTTACCGTGGGTTCACACGAGAGTGTTGCCTGAGATGTAAACGTGTCATCAAAGACTATAGCTAAGAATTCTATTTCAACATATCAGAGGTTGTGAACTTCATCGTCATCCCAGATTCTACCATACGTAGCAGTTTCCCAGTTATACACTTAACACGCCTACAAGCTTTTTCTTCCTCAAGCCTGATATACTCTTCCATGGTAATGTTGGGGTCGTCCATGTTTACCTGTGATAAATTTGCTAGGGAAAAAGAGTTGTCAAATAGCTTAATACGCCGTATTTAGTAAACTGAATACGCCGTATTATACAAACACAATACGCAAACAAACAAAAAAATACACAAGATTCTACACAAATCTAAATTACACTAATTAATCTAAATCACACTAATCCTAAGGGTTAAGTTAATCTAATGTTAAAAACCAAAATATTAAATAAAATTCAAGATTAAAATTTCACTCCCTGGCAACGGCGCCAAATCCTTGATTGTGTCGTTGTGTGTAGGTAATTTATTAGAGTATTCAAGTTTTAAATTTATATTTTGCCGACTTTACCTAAAACAACACTTTAACGGGCAGTGTACCCGATCGGATGGAGTTTCGTGGTAAGTAGGGTGTCGATTACTAAGAGCGAGAACTAATCTTTTATTTTATTAATATTTTGGTTAACTAAACTAAGTTAATTTAAACTACGTTAATTCTATTCTATGTTAAACCTATGCTAAACCTATGTTATTCCTAATCCTAACAGATAAGGGGGGTTTCAGCCTAAGAGACTGGCACAGGTTTGTGGTAACTTAAATCAATTTAAGACACAATATCACACGCAAGCAGACAGACAAAAGATAGAAGAGCGGTCTAGCCAAATATAAGAAAATTGTATTAACCATTATTAATCCAATTAAAATGTTGGTTTGTTTATTAAGTGCAATGAATACTTATCTCAAGGTGGCATATCATTCTTAAGACTTAGGCGTTACTTCTTCCTAAGACCTAGACACATAGAATTCTGTCACAATTAAACGCATTCGCATAAAGCATCATATTTGCTGATTATAATCTATCTTAGGGGTTAAAGCAATAGTGATCTTGTTAAACCCTAGCTCATAGAGACTTTACCCACTTACTGCTTAATGGCAATTTATATACTAGTAGTTCACTGGCCAAGTCTTTACCAATTGATTAAGAACGTACTCGTTGATCTCAAGGGTCACATGCTGGTCCAACTAAGCTCATTAATCTAAAGACTAAGATAGGTCATTATTTGTGATCCTATACGTCTAGATATACAAATCACTATATGGAGAGCCATCCCGGCATCTAGCTAACGTGGTCGGCATCACTAGATCTAATTGAATGATAGATCGCATACAAAAGCACGTAAACAAGTATATATTGATAAACATAAACAAGCAATCAACGATAAATTAAGCATTCTAGATAAACAAACCAAACATTCGAATCTTCATAATAATGGCTAATACCCAAGGGTATTAGCCCATAAACGTCATTATCAATACAAGAGTAATAATTCAAACAAGGTAAACTAATCGAGTTAAATAAATGATACCAAAAATTGAACGATTACTAGAGTATAGGAGATTACAAAGTGTTTCCTATGGAATTAATAGCTTTCCTTAACCTCTTCTCCTCTTCTTGTCTTCTGAAAATTGACTTTTGTGATTAAGGTATAAAAAATATGATCAAGCACACTGAAAACCCGTTTTTAGATTTTTTATTTATAGGGTCTGGAATTTGGTCGATACGGCGTATCGAGAGACTTGGATACGATGTATCGAAGGTTTCTTAGAGTAGGGACCACGTTCGATATCTTCCAGAATATTTTATTACTTTATATTGAATACGGCGTATAGATTTCTTCTAGATATGGCGTATTGGACTTTATTCCTTTGTGGTTTCTTGTGAAGTGTAGGCACAGATACGCCGTATCTTCCTTGATGGATACGGCATATAGAATGTCAGAACAGTAATCTTCAAATGTCTTCGTTTAAGCTCCATAACGCGTGCCTTTTTGCTAATCTTCACCAAGTACTCCATAATTACTGCAATTCTCAAATACAAACGATTAAGTAACAATTCTTGCAATAATTATACAAGATGGGTTATTTACATGGGATAAATGATGCTATAAAAGTGACGTTATTTGATGTCATCATAGGTATATAAGTACCCTCTCCATGCCTTGGAGAGGGTGTTGGTCATTTCATTAATCTAATATTCTCTCTTTAGTTTCTCTCTCTAGAAGTATCCAACCACTCTTTCTTTCTTTAAGATTTCTTGTTAAGATTGTGTGTGTGATTAGATAACGTGTATTCTACAATTGGTATTAGACGTCATAGGGGTGATAAAGAGTGTTTTTGTGTGCGTTTTTGATTCAAAAAGGGTGCGTTTGTGTTGCTAGTACACGAAACAAAAAGTGTACAACTTTTTGGTGTTGAAAATCATAAAGTTTGTTTTTTTAAGATTCTAGTAGCTTAGTAATACTTAGTTGTACAAAATAAATCAAGAAAAAATGTCAAAAAGTGTGGTTTTTAGTGATTTGAAAAGTTGGTTTTCTGGATTTTTTGAAGGCCTCGAAATTGCCATTCAAAGTTAACCAAAATTGCCATTCAGGTTCACTTTATGTGAACCGAAATTGCCACTTTATGTGAACCGAAATTGCCATATTGCTTGAACCAAAATTGCCACTTTGTGTTAACCGAAATTGCCATGTTGTGTGAACCGAAATTGCTACTTTACGTGAACCGATTTAGAGCATTTTGTTTAACCGATTTTTACATTTCTTCAGGTTAACCGATTTAGACCAATTTTGTATGAACCGATTTTGACAATTAACGTTAACCGATTTAGACCATCTTTGGACAACTGATTTTTTCACACTTTGTAATAATAGATTTTACCAATTTTTCAAGAGCAAGAATTATTATTTCACGGTTTCTTTATTGATTTGTAAAATCCCGCGAAATATTCAATTATTTTCTCGGTTTAATCAAGTTTTGTAAAATCCCGTGCAATATTTATTCTCAATCACTTTCCACAAACAACACTTTAACACATTAACCTCTAATCACTGAACGATCAAGATCTTATCTTTTCAGATTTATCAATCAATTGAAAATGACTACATTAGCTGAGCACATGATAGCTGATGGTGCCGAGAACCGTCCTCCTATGCTTGACAAGACAATGTACAACTCATGGCAGAGTCGTATGTTGCTATACATCAAAGGAAAGAAAAACGGTAGAATGATGCTTGAATCTATTGAAAATGGACCTCTTGTCAATCCGACTATTGAAGAAAATGGTCAAATTCGTAAGAAGAAATATGTCGAACTCGCTGAACAAGAGAAGCTTCAAGATGATTGTGATGTTCAACCAACAAACATTGTTCTTCAAGGTATCCCACCAGATGTGTATTCCCTTGTCAACCATTGTCATTCAGCTAAAGATATTTAGGATAGAGTCAAGTTACTCATGCAAGGCACTCAACTTTCGTATCAAGAACGTGAATGCAAACTGTATAATGAGTTTGAGAAGTTTACTTCAATCAAGGGTGAATCACTTCATGAGTATTACTTGTGCTTTGCTCAAATCATTAAAAATATGCACACCATTGGCATGACCATGCATCAAGTTCAAGTGAATAAAAAGTTTTTGAATGCTCTTCAAGTAGAATGGAGCAAGTTTGTGATTGATGTCAAGTTAGCAAAGAATATGTATAATACCAACTATGATCAGTTGTATGCATATCTTAGTCAACATAAGGGACATGCAAATGAAGTTCGAATGCTACGTGAAAGATATCCGGATCCTCTTGCATTGGTTGCTAACTATCAAACTTAGTTAAATTCTGCTTAGTATCAACAACAGCTATCATTAATTTCGTAAACAACTCATTCTTCTCTACCATACTCACCAACTTATGAAGCACCTCATCATCCACAACCATACCAACAAGGATTTCAGACATAACTCAGTCATACACCACCATCAGTTCCTCAAAATGCATATCATACCCCTCCAATTTCACAACAACCACAAACTGCGTTTCCCCAACTAGACTCGGGACTTGTTGTTCCATCATTTCTACTAGGTGATGATCCAATTGCTTGTCTAAACAAAGCAATGACATTTATGTCAACTGTGATGGCATCACATTTTCCTTCAACCAACAACCAACTTAGAACATCCTCCAATGCAAGAAACCAAGCTACCATTTAAGATGGAAGGGTTACTATTTAACAAGTTCAAGGGAGACAACGTTAGAGTTTTGCTAGTACGAGAACTACGGGAATTGTTACGAGCTCTAAGGGAAATATCGCTGCAGGTCAAGAAAGAGTTGTTAAGTGTTATAACTATCAGGGTGAAGGGCATATGGAAAGGCAGTGCACTCAACCTAAGAGGCCAAGGAATTCTGCATGGTTTCAGGAAAAGATGTTGCTTGTTCAGGGACAAGAATCTGGTCAGGTACTGGATGAGGAGTAATTAGCTTTCTTAGTAGATCCTGGAGTTGCAGATGTTCAAGCTACTCAGACAACAAGTCCATTAAATGTTGCGTTCCAGACTGATGATCTCGATGCTTATGACTCCGACTGTGATGATATCTCTTCAGCAAAAGCGGTTCTTATAGCTAATCTTTCTAGTTATGATTCAGACATCCTCTCCGATGTACCACATCATGACACTTATCAAAATGATGATATGATTAATCAAAGTGTGCAAGAGATGCGGTGTTTTGAATAATCCCTTATTGATTATGTTCTAGATAATGAAATAAAAAGTGATAGTAATATCATTTCTTATGAACAATATCTGCAACAAACTCAAAATGTGATTGTTCAAGATACTAACTCTTCTGCACACCAAGATTCTATGATAATATATATGTTTGAACATATGTTTGAAAAAATGTCTAATCATGTAACCAATTAGGATAAGATTAATTAGGAAACCAAAACTGTTAATGAATCATTAACCGTTGAGCTTGAAAGATATAAGGAACGAGTCAAACTTTTGAACAAAGACTTAATGATGATTTGAGAAGTCGTGAAAAGTTGATTGATTCACAAATGGATGACATGATTCGGAATAGGAATGCACTTAAGCAAGAAATTGACTCACTTAAACAGACCCTTTCTATACAAGTCAAGGAAAAGGTATCGTTATTGTAAACATTTACTATTTTCAAAAAGGAATCTAAAGAAAAATAAAATAAATCCATGGACAAATAAATTGAGTTAGAAAAGAAAATAAAGGAACTTGATAATATTATTTATAAAGTGGGTCAATCTGCGCAAACAGTGCACATGCTAACGAAACCACAAGTTTTTTATGATGATACTCACAAACAAGCTCTTGGTTATCAAAATCCATTTTATCTTAAGAAAGCTCATCGGATTAAGCCAATGTTGTATGATCGGATTGTGATATCTAAGAAACATGATGTAATTTCTGTGATTGATGAAGAAGAGACTTTGATTTTGGATGAAGAGAGTCGATCAAAAATGCTTGCAAAACAAATTGATCCAATTTCAAAAGAATCTCCAATTAAATATAACGAGTTGAATAAATTGGCAGAAGATTTTGGAAAACATTTTGTTCCATAAATGCAATTGTCTGCAGAACAAGCTTTTTGGTTACCATTTTCAAACCCTAAGTCTGAACAATCTGATGTTACTCAAACACCAGTTGAAATTGAGGTTCCTAAAGAACTTCTAAAGATAAGTTTAGTAAATACAAGTTTTCAAAAGCTAAAAAATCACCTTGCCAGTTTTAACAAAGTGGTAAAAGTAAGAACCACACCTAATGCAATAACTGAGGGTTCATGAGATTTTGAACATACCAAACACGTTTTCAAAGAAGAAGTCATTACATTTTTAAATTCTTTACGAGCATCATTTAAAGATTTTGAAAATGGCCTTCATAGTGAACTTAATGAAGTGAAAACGGTCTTTAACCAAATGGAAGCTGTTATTGAACAGTGTTCTGTAGACAAGAAATATTTTAATATTCAAAAGAAAGAACTTTCTCTTGATAAGGATCGACTCTTGGACCATATTATCTATCAAGATGTTATGAATAATGTGATGCATGATAATTCTGTACTTGTCAATGTGTTATCTGCCAATCATAAATGTCTTGTGGATGGTAATCTTGAAAGTGAGCGGTTAAATCAGGAAAATGATAACTTATTTGAACTTCTCTTATCTCAAGACATAGTTCACATCTGTGTAAATTCTCTTGCTACCCTCACTAATTATGCTAAAATGAAGCAGGAATATATTGATGAATACAGTGAGAATCTAGTGCTCAAGGCCGAGCTTGCCAAAAAGGAACAAATGGTTGAAAAGAAATTTTTTGATGAAGTTGTACTCAGATGTTCACGACTTGAAAGTCGTAATGTTAATCTTGAACTTAAATAACAACATCAAAAACAGAGTTTTCTGAATAACAGATCTTTCAACAATCAAAATGCTCCTGAAATTTTGTAATTTTTCAAAATAAATGAATGGCAAGCTAAGCTAGATGCAAAATATGTATTAATTGCTAATTTTAGGAAACATATTGAGAGTTTTAAAAGCAAAAATGTGGTTGAAAAGGATGCCACACCGAATAAGGACAAGGTTATTTCTCCTAGAATGTTTAAACTTGATTTAAAACCTCTATCTCCTAAATATTGGAAAACAAGGATGCTCACATAGACTATATTAAGCATACTCAGGAAAATGCTGAGAATCTTCAAGAATTAGTCGAACACGCTAGGGCACTTACACCTTTAGATTATGCTTGTAAGTATGTTCAACGAATTCAAGAAGTGCTAGTTTATATTACAACCACATGCCCTTGTTTAACAAAACCTAGTGAGAAATTGGTTGCGATCACACCATTGAATAAAAACAAAAAAGTTAGGTTTGCCGAACCTGCCATAGCAAGCAACACTCAAAAGCAGGTTGATTCCCACAAAACATAAGATTCTAACAAACCTATGTTGCCTTCTACAAGAATAAAGAGTTCTACTAGTGCTAGCAGATCACAACCTTCAGGCGATACCAAGAACAATAGGATCTCGCAAACAACCAGTAGCAACATGAAGAATAAAGTAGAAGACAACTCTAGGAGCATTAAATCTAATTCAAATAAAACAAATCGTGTTAGTGAACCTGATTGTAATAATGAGAATGTTAAGCATACAATGTTAAATGCGAATTCTAAATTAATTTGTGTTAAATGTAATCAATGTATGTTTGATGCAAATCATGATTTGTGCTTTCTTAAATTTGTTAATGATGTGAATGTGCGTTCTAAATCTAAATCTACCAAGAGTAGCAAAAGGAAGAACACTTGGAAACCTACTGGTAAAGTATTCACTGATATTGATTATAGGTGGAAACCTACTGGACGGACCTTCACTATAGTTGGAAATACGTGCCCTTTAACTAGGATCACCTCTAATAAAGTAGAGCCTCTTAAGGAAACTACATCAAAATCAAAAACTACTCCTAATCCAGAGATTAAGATATACCGTAGGAAAACCAAAGTTGCAAAATTGGTAGATTTAAGCAGTAAACCTAGTATCTTAGGATCTAGGCCTTCTAACATCTCGGAACCCAACAAACATTGGGGATCCACTGTGTCAAATTCTTCATCTGCTTCTCTTTTCTATTTCAGGTTGTCCAAATTGTTCTCTGGTATTTGGACTCCGGATGCACCAAGTATATGATAGGAAACCGCTCTCAGCTCATCAACTTTGCTCACAAATTTTTGGGTACTATCAGTTTCGGTAATGATCAGATTGCAAAGATAATAGGCTATGTGACTATTAGATGAGCAATGTTATGATTTCTTAGGCTTACTATGTAGAAGGGTTAGAACACAACTTATTTTCCGTTGGCCAATTTTGTGACTCCGATCTTGAGGTTGCTTTTCGCAAACACACCTGCTACATTCGTGACTTAAAAGGTGTTGATTTACTCAAGGGATTAAGGGGATCAAATTTATACACCTTGTCTCTGGAAGATATGATGTTATCCTCTCCCATTTGACTATTTTCAAAAGCCTCAAAGACCAAGTCTTGGTTATGGCATCGAAGGTTGTCACATTTAAACTTCGATTCTATCACTGCACTAGCTAAACAAGGACTAGTCTACGGGCTCCCCAAATTAAAGTTTCAGAAAGACCATTTATGTTTCGCATGTGCTCTAGGGAAAAGCAAGAAACACACCCACAAACCTAAAGCTGAGGACTCCATTCAAGAAAAGCTCTATCTACTGCACATGGACCTTTGCGGGCCAATGAGGATTTAAAGTATCAATGAGCAAAAATACATATTGGTAATTGTTGACGGTTACTCTTGGTTTACTTGGGTAAAATTTCTAAGATCGAAGGATGAAGTTCTAGAGTTCTTGACTAAATTTCTCAAACTGATTCAAGTTCGTCTCAATGTGACAGTCTGAAATATTAGAACCGATAATGGCACAGAGTTTGTCAATCAAACCCTGAGAGCTTACTATGAAGATGTCGGGATTTCACATCAAACATCCGTTGCTCGCTCTCTACAACAGAACGGCGTTGTCAAAAAACAGAACCAAACTTTAGTGGAAGCTGCATGAACCATGTTGATATTCTCGAAGGCTCCATTATTTCTATGAGCAGAGGTAGTTGCGACAGCTTGCTATACACAAAACCGATCCTTAATCCATAAACGTCACAACAAAACCCCATATGAACTTCTCCTTAACAGAAAACTCGACTTATCTTATCTTCATGTATTTGGTGCTCTATGCTACCCCATCAATGATAGTGAAGATCTTGGCAAGTCGAAACCTAAAGCAGATATTGAAATCTTTGTCGGTTATGCTCCTGCAAAGAAAGCTTACCGAATCTACAACAAGAGGACCCGTCTGATCATTGAAACTCTTCATGTTGAGTTTGATGAGCTGACAGCAATGGCTTTTAAACAATTCAGTTCAGGACCCGGACCTCAACTTTTGACTCCTGGAATAATCAGTTCAGGACTCGTGCCAAATCCTCCATCTCCAACATCGTATGTCCCACCAACAAAGAAGGACTATGATACTTTGTTTCAGCCAATGTTTGATGAGTACTTCAATCCTCCACCTAGTGTTGCTTCTCCAGTTCCTGTAGTTGTTACTCCAGATCCTGCTGATTCAATCACCTTCCTCAACTATAATTGATCAAGATGCATCATCTCCAAGTACTTCACAAAATCCTCACGAAACACAATCTCTAGTTATTCCTTCCGATGTTGAAGAAGAGTTTCATGATATTGAAGTTGCACACTTAGATAACGATCCTTTCTTTGGTGTTTCAATTCTAGATCAAATTCTAAATAATCTTCTTAAAGGGATGTTATTCCAACTAATGTGCACTCAGTCAATCAACCACTTGAACACCTCAGAAAATGGACCAAGGATCACCTGTTTGATAATGTCATTGGCAGTCCTTCTTGACCTGTCTCTACAAGACACAACTACAAAACAAAGCCATGTTTTGCTACTTCGATGCTTTCCTTACTTCCGTTGAACCAAAAAATTATATAGAAGCTTTGAATCCTGTTGGATCGAAGCTATGCAAGAAGAACTAAATGCGTTCTAATGTCATGAAGTATGGGAGCTCGTACCTCATCCAGATCGTGTCATGATAATCACATTGAAGTGGATTTTCAAGGTTAAATTAGAAGAGCTGGGAGGTGTTTTGAAAAACAAGGCCAGGTTCGTAGTAAGGGGATATCGCCAAGAAGAGAGAATTGACTTTGAAGAATCTTTTACACCAGTTGCACAACTAAAGGCGATAAGAATCTTTATTGCATATACCGATTACATGAACATGATCGTCTATTAAATGGATGTCAAGACGGCGTTCTTAAACGGTATATTACGTGAAGAAGTCTACGTCAGTCAACCAGATGGATTTGTAGATCAAGATAATCCTAACTATGTGTATAAGCTAAAGAAAGCTCTTTACGGGCTAAAGAAGGCTCCATGGGCTTGGTATAATTTGTTATCATCGTTTCTACTCTCCCAAAAGTTCTCCTAAGGTGCGGTTGATCCAACATTATTCACTCGAAAAGAAGTCAAAGACATCTTACTGGTACAAATCTATGTAGATGATATAATATTTGCTTTTACTGATCCGTCACTCTGTGAAAAAATTTCTGAAATAATGTGTTCAAAATTTAAGATGTCAATATGGACAAAATGTCTTTCTTTTTAGGACTTTAGATTTGTCAAAGTCCTAGAGGCATCTTTCTTAACCAATTTAAATACGCTCTTGAGATAATTAAAAAGTATGGTATGGTAACCAGTGACCCAGTTAATACTCCCATAGTGGAGAAATCCAAACTGGATGAAGATCCACAAGGTAAAGCATCCTACACGTTATCGTGGAATGATTGGCTCCCTTATGTATCTGACATACAGTAGACCAGACCTTGTATTTGATGTTTGTATGTTTGCCCAGTATCAGGCAAACTCTACCGAAAAGCACTTACATGCAGTTAAACGAATCTTTCGATACCTACAAGGAACCATTAATATGGGTCTGTGGTATTAAAAGGATTCCTCTATTACACTAACAGCTTTTGCAGACGCTGATCATGTTGGTTGCCAAGATACCAGAAGAAGTACATCTAGTAGTATGCACCTCTTGGGTGTCAGATTAGTCAGCTGGTCATCTAAGAAACAGAAGAGAACCGCCATATCCAGTACAGAAGCTGAACACATTTCCTTATCCGGATGTTGTGCTCAAATACTTTGGATGAGATCACAAATGACAGACTATGGCCTTGGATTTAACAAAATTCCACTGTATTGCGCAAACAAAGTGACATTGCTTTATGCTACAACAACGTCCAACACTCAAGATCCAAGCATATTAACATCAGATACCATTTTATCAAGGAGCAAGTGGAAAATGGGATGGTTGAGCTATACTTCGTCAGAACAGAATATCATCTTGCAGATATCTTTGCCAAGGCATTGGGACGAGAAAGACTTGAATTTCTTGTCAACAAGCTTGGAATGAGAAGTATGTTTCTTGAAACGCTGAAAAGACTGGCATAAGAAGAAGAGCGATGGTGGCACATCTTCTTGTATCCTTTGTAAATACAGAAAATAAGAAAAACTCAAAAAGATTTTTCATTTTTTATAAACTTTTACAAAAAGAAAATATAAAAATATAAAACAAGAAAATCAAATAGAAAAATATAAAATAAAAATTACCAAAAATATGTTTTTCATGACATGTCTTCTGAAAATTGATAATATTTACAGTTTTAGAAATGTCATTCAATAATGACACGGAGCTGTAAATGAATTTCGAGCAGAAGTTATAAATGTTTTCAAAACATGTCATTGGCTTGCAGTTATTTCAGACTGCAACCCGTTCTTCATCTTAAAGGTAAGGATTTCGTCAAAAAGAAAACTTGACCTCAAAACGGGAATTAAATTTCTCGGTTATGATCTACTTTATGATCATGAAAAGGCTTGTGTATACATTGCTATACAACTCGGGCTCTCTATAAAATAACTGTACGTGTCAGTGCATTCATTTTTTTTCAAAATAAGAGAAATCTTATTTTTGCTAGTGTTGAATATTATAAAACAAATTAATCATCTCCATGTTTCATCAGAAAATGATTTTCAAAGACAATTTGAACTCTCAAACAATGACTATAGCTCTTTCAATAGAAAACGGGTCATTATTTGAGGGGGGAGAAAGTGTCAAATAATCTTCTTCAAAAATCATTTGAAAACTCAAAAGAAAATCAAGTAACAAACGGAAAAAGTTTTGGGCAATAACAATTCAATAATTAAAGGGAAGTTAATTAATCCTAACTCATTTGGGCTCTATGTTATTTGTTTAATCCTTTAGGGGCTTGATTGTAAACTAAATGGCTTAGACTAATTTGTAGCTATTAGAGGGACTTAAGATGCCATTTCCCAAAGTTTGTAAGTATTGAGAAAAGTTTAAAAGGAAAAAATGATAGGAGTAATAAACAACAGGGGGTATTTTTTCCAAACACTTAATGTTTTTAAACAAAACACCCACCCTTTACCCGATTTTTCCATAAACATTCAAAAACACTTCCCTCTTTTCTTTCCATTGCTCAAATCGTCCAAAATTAAGAAAATCCAAAACGTGTTTAATTCTTCAAGGTAATCATTACACCATGTTTAAACAATACCCAACATTACTTACTATCAAAGAATTAGATTAATATTCACTAAATTGAACCGAAAACCCTAAAATTTGTATTAGGGTTCTTCAAAATAAAAGCGTTGTTTTTGTCTAATTGATAAGGAGGTTTTGCTTGTTTAGGGGTGTTGATTACTCGCCTATACCAGTTTTTAATATTGTTATCATATGTATGTGATATGAATGATTTTTGGTTCGAAAAACTTGGAGAAATTTGCATACGTGTATAAAAGTGTGTGGGTTTGTGTTTGAATGTGTTAAGAAGTTTCCTTGTATGTCTTAGAGTGTACTCAAACATCTAAGAACATAATTTTTTTTTACTTTTGTGGCTTATTGATTGGTGTTCTTGCTCGAAAATGGTTCAAATAGTGTTCTTGGTGCTAAATTCTTACTAAAAGTGCTTAGAAACTATTTGTGTATGCTAGTCATCATATTAGTGAGTGCTTAAGGTTTTTTGATCTTCTTGATGTGTGCTTCGTGGTTTATATGCTTGTATCCTAGCTCGAAAGTGGCAAAAAATGATGGTAAAATCTTGTTAAAAGGACTCAAGATAGATTGTGTATGCTAGGTAAAATTATGATTTTGTGATCCGTATAGTGTCTAACCAATTTATGTATCGTTTAGCCTAGCTGGTTTTGACACTATCTTTAAGTCTAGCCGATTTAGACATGATAAACTATCTAGCCAATTTATCCAAGTCTTTAAGACTAGCCAATTTTGACATGATAAAAATTGCTTAACCGATTTAGCCACCTGTTAAGCTTAGCCAATTTTGCCATGTATTAAGCCTAGCCGATTCTACCATCTCTTATGCATAGCCGATTTTGCCAACATGTTTTTGTTAGCCGATTTATCCATGCTTGATTATTGTGCTTGACTCTGTTTGATCTTGGATTGCTTACGTAACTTAGATTAACATTAACCTGAATTGATTATTTGTCCTTGGATGACCAATATTTGGACCGTTGACTTTTGACCGTTGATCATAGTTAACTTTTTCATTCATGTTTTGTTAAACCATATGTAATCCTCTGATTAAATAACTAGTCTTACATCTTAGTCAATCACAATATGTTCAAAAATCCTAATTAGTGATATATATATATATATATATATATATATATATATATATATATATATATATATATATATATATATATATATATTTGCCTGCATATAAACTGTATTGGACTGTTCTTAGCAGAATCATGAATCTACTAGTTGCTCAACAAGTTGCCTTTGACAAGGCCTTGGTTGCACATGATAATCATGCTGTGATTGGCAAGTATAACATGAGGATTGAACCAACAAAGAATCAGAAAGAAGCCACTTACCAAGTTGTTTTGGACACTCTCAAACTCTCTCACTGCTACAAAGCTTTCTTAATCACTGCGGATGTCCTTGAGATCTACATGCATCAGCTTTGGTTTACTATTTCTAAGATCAAAGACTCATCATCTTACCAGTTCAAGCTTGAAAAAAAGAAGTTCAAAATTGGTGTAGAAATTTTTCTTGAAATTCTCCAGATTTGCCTTAGACTCCCTAATCAAGAGTTTATTGAACCACCTTCTCATGAAATATTTGTCGCATTCATCAAATAAATTGGTTACAGAGGAGAACTGGAATCTATCACTGAGTTATTTATTGATCACATGAGTCAACCATAGAGAACCTTTGCCTCTATCATCAATAAATGTCTTTCTGGGAAAACTACAGTTCTTGACCAGCTCCGACTTTCAAGAGCTCAAATCTTATGGGGTATGTACTATAAGAAGAATGTAGATTTTGTTGAGTTAATTTGGGAAGACTTTATGTACCAGATTGACAACAGAGAAACCACTATTGCAAGACGTTCAAACATGTCCTATCCTAGGTTTACAAAGGCAATCATTCAACACTTCATTTCCAAATACAAAACCATTTCCATGAGAAACAATTTTTTGATGCACTCAATCAAGAATGACAGTGTTCTGGGAGTACTGAAGTTTGTTTCCAAGTATGAAGATAGGCAAGTGTATGGCAAAATGATTCCTGGTGTCATGCTGTCTAAAGAAATCATGGAAACTATAGCTTATAAGACTTATCTTGCTTTCGCAACTGGAAAAGCCATTCACAAGAAAGCTAGAAAAAGGACAAAAGCTGCTACTACTACAATGAAGGAAAGTTCTCTCACTGCTGATGACAATATCATCTCTGAAGACCCTTATGTTGCTCTTGAATTACCATGTCAATGATCAGAACTAAAGCTGAAGAACAAGAAGCAGCAAGACTTGTGCATGAAACTCATGAACGTCTACTCACAGGAAAACCTACTGAAATAAGAAGGTAGACTGGTGTTGTCTTCAGAGATACTCCAACAGTATTAAAGAAGAAACCATTGGACCAGTCTCAGAAACTCAAAGGTGTTCAAGTCATGTCTGTTGAAGAACGTCTTGGTGCTGATATAAAAAAGCCATTAAGACAGCAAACTAGCTACAGGACCACAACTAACTGCAGGCTCAATTGAAGGAGCTTGTTTAATACCAGAGGTTCCCGATGAGCCAAAGGTCGATTCTATAGCTACTGATGTCTCTGAAGATAGTTAGGGTACTGAAAGTGATATTGAGAAGTTTGATAAACAAAACATTGAAGAAGGAGAAGTTCCATGGATTTATTCTGATGATGATGAAGAAGATGACGATGATGATGATCGAAGTATCGATATTGTACATATGGATGATGATGAACGAACTGAATCATACAACGAATATCAAGCAATGGATGATGTTGAAAATAATGATGAAGACAAAGCAAAAGAAGAAAAAGATACCGATCAAGAACCTATTCAAGATAAACAAGCTAAAGATAAGGTAGCAGGTGTTTTGGTCTCAATGACACATAAAGAGAAACCTAAATTGTTGATCTCCACATCCAGCTAATCTATGTCATCTAACTACGATAATCAATTTCTTATCTCTTCTCCTGAACGTTCATTACTAGGTACTGTTAAGGAATCTACAGATGTAGAAATTACATCTATGATGTACAAAGTCAACAAGAGATTCCGTCTATACTTTCAGCACATTTGCTTGATGTACTTGCCTCTGTTGTTCCTCTAACACCAACAAATCCAACACCTCCACTAATCCCAACAACATCAACAATAACAACATCTGAAGCTCCTACCTCCACTTCTGTAAATCTCGAATTTGAAACCCTTTTTGCTCTCCAGCTTAGAGTATTTGACTTGTAAAAGGAAGTCAAAGAACTCAGACAAGTTGGTCTCTCTACAACACTTCGTACATCAATTAGATCCGAAGTTCTATCAGCTGTAAATGAGTATTTTAGATCAAGTATTGGAGATGCTCTTCAGAAGGAGCTCCAAAAGCACACTGAAGAACTTAGACAAGAATATTCTTAGAAAAGTACTTCAGAGATCCAGAACATCAAGATAGAACATGCAGAAAAGCAGCAAAAGTCGTATACAATAAAATCATCTGATAAGACTGCACTTACTAAGTTTGATCATAAATAAGCCCTATTTGATTCCATGCATACTTCCAAGTCATTCAAAAAACATCTTGCAAACAAGACTTTGCATCACGCTCTCATGGAGTCACTAATAGCGGATAAAAACGCCATGGATCAATAAGCGAACACAAGAAAAGATCGCATGATGATGATGATAGAGATCAAGACCCTCCTGCTGGACCAAACTAAGGGTTGAAGAAAAGGAAGACAATCAAGGATGTTGAACCGTCCAAGAAGCCAAAATCAACTGCTTCTTTTAAAGATATTACTCAGTCTCAGCCAAAATCGACTGGTAAGTCTGCTCAAGCAGAGGAAACAGTCTTTGAAGCTGAAGATACTGATATGTCATTAAATCAAGGAGATGACTTAGGTAACACTGATGAACAACCTAATGTTGAGGTTGCTTCAAAGCAAGATTGGTTCAAAAAACCTGCAAGGCCTCCTACTCCTGATCCGGAATGGAACACAAGAAAATCAGTTGATGATGGATCGGCATAGAATTGGCTCAATGATCTAGCTAATGCAGAAAAACCTCCTCTTTCCTTTGTTGATTTGATGAGCACTCCTATCAACTTCTCTGCCTTTGCTATGAACCGTCTCAAGATCAGCAAGCTGACAAAAGCTGATCTAGTAGGACCGGTTTACAATCTTCTCAAACGAACGTGTGAAATTTATGTAGAACTTAAATATAACATGAAAGAATGTTATCATGCTCTATTTGATCATCTTGACTAGAAAAACCCTAAAGGAAATCATTGTCCCTATGACCTTAGCAAACCTCTACCTTTGCATGGAACACGAGATCGTCTCACTATCCCGGAAGATTTCTTCTTCAATAATGATCTTGAGTATCTGAGAGGAGGAAGCACTGACAGAAAGTATACAACATCAACAACCAAGACAAAGGCTGCAAAGTATAAGATAGAAGGTATTGAATACATGGTTCCCAAGTTATGGAGTCCAATAAAGGTAGCTTATGACAAGTATGCGGATTTAGGGATATCTCACTAGGGACCCCAATGTCAAAGGTTTTACAGATATGTGATTAACAGGGTGTCCAGCCATGGTGTTTACTCAACCATGGGAATTCTCAATGTGACTAGTGTCACTGTTGACAAGTGGTATGGATATGGTTATTTAAATGAGATGATTGTTAGAAGAGAAGATCGGAAATTATACAAGTTCATGGAAGGTGACTTTCCAAGACTTTATTTGAACGACATTAAAGACATGTTGCTTCTCATTGTTCAAAACAGGCTCAACGACCTCGAAGGCAATGTAATTGTTGACTTGGCAGTAGCTTTACGTATGTATACGTGAAGGATTGTCCTTCAGAAGAGAGTTGAAGACCTTCAACTAGGTGTCAAAAGTTACCAAAAGAAGCTCAACATCTCCAAGCCACGGATACGTGATGTTGACTTGTCCCGCATAACGTTATATACCACTCTCTTAGAACCTCAAGGAGTAATTTACGAAGACAAGCTAAAGAGGAAGAGACTGATGCGTACTGAAGAACTCTACAAGTTCAGTGATGGTACTCTTACCTTAGTTTATAACACTCTGGACCAGATGCTGAAGAACATCAGGTTGGGGTATAACAAAGCCATGAAAAGAAGGAAATGGACTGCAACAGATCAGAAACAGACTCGCATCATGATTAAAGACATTAATCAACAGTTGCTGGAAAGAAGGATTAGGAGGAGCATAGAGAAATTCGTTGGTGGAAGGGATTATGGGACTGACCCTAGACTATAGCAGCGGACAATATGATTTTGTCATATTTTGGTTCTACTTATTCAGGTCATGTCTCATAAAACAAATCTTGTGAATATGTATATTAAGTAGTGTAGACAAGTAAAATAAGCTAATATATATATATATATATATATATATATATAAAAAATATATAATATATAATATGATATATATATATAATAATATATATATAAATTGGCTCGAGCTAGAAATTTCTAAGAATTTCCATCGTAATTCAAAACATTTCAATATGATTTTTCTCAATACTATATATATCCCTCATAAATTAAGGGGGAGCATTAAAATGTTCCTAATAAAGCTTAATAATAATCGAAAGATTTTTCCCCCTAAACAGTTTTCAAATATATTTGAATCATCTGATATCTAAAATATCAAGATATTTGACATCTTTTATAGGAGAAAATGTGATTAAAATATAAGGCATATATATGTGATCTTAATAACTCTAGTGCAACTTCTTCTTCGTACGTGCAAAACACTTTCAAATATCGATGCATATATGCAGGGGGAGCAATTTTGAAAGTAAAAACTATCGAGGTACGAATATTTTGATATTTATATCACAAGTACCTTGGTTGAATTTTCAAAAGGTTTTAATGGCAACTGTGGCAATACTAAAAGACCGACTATGTACTTAATTTTATAGAGTTATAAAGTAGTTAAGGTTAGGTATTTGTCCTATGATCCAGCCAGTAACGAAAGGATTTACCCAGGGACCTTCCATCAGATAGAATAGAAGTCCTTAGGTATGATACAAAAGGAGTAAAAGTGAGAAATGGGATAATGCAGACTAACACAGAGCTACCACCGGAACAAACCCAACAAGGTGTTAGTGATGAAGTCTTGGTAAGCATTGAAGGGGATGAAGAATGAAAAAGAAATGTAAAGATAAAGTGTGAAAAGAAAGAAGCCCTTCTTACACTTAGGCAAAAACCAGGTCAATACGTATGCTATCAAAAACACTAAGCTGTTGTTTGGTATTAAAGATAGTCATCATAGACCAAGTGATGCAATGCACAACCCTCCCTAGCCACTAAAGGTCTCTCAAAAGATACTTGTTTCATTTCTCACAGAGATTACACACATTTCTATCAACTCTCTCACTCCGAGTTAGTTGGTATTGAAAAGGTGGTAGTCTGCTCCAGCCTCCGATTATTAAAACCAAAGTGGACTACTGAGTCTAGAGCCATAAAGAGATCATCCATAAAGCTCACTAGGACACTAATCCAAAATACACTTGTTATTTATACACTATGAAAACAAGTAATATATTAAGAGTCCTACGCATTATCATGGTGATATTGCCAGAATATTATAGTGATACTTAGGTATTCACAGTGACGACGGAAATCCTTCCAGAGCCAACATCAAACAAGCTCTGCGGTAGGTGACTTGTGAGATCCTATATGGATGAACTTGTGACACTGGATATCGATTCAGTCCAGACTATGAATTGACGGTTGACGAATTTTGAAATGTATACAACTCTCGATGTGTTGCAAAACCACTTTAGCAAATGACACATCGATTGATTCTCAAATCAATTTTTGATTCAATCGGTGAGATAGTATCTTACTGGTTCACTCTTACGGTGTTGTCTGCTTTGAGACGCTCCGATAACGAGAATGGGTAGTGCAACTGCGAAACCCTATCAAAGAGATTCTTTTGAATTATACCTGATCACATGCACTATTTATACTAATCAATGGGGAATCATGGTAATTGCAACCGTATTCAACGAAGTGACAAAGACACTTTCGTCCATAGATGTTGTTTATCACTAACCTATTCATGCAGGTTTCCCGGCGAAGGCAGCAGTTAACCGATGACGAGTCGAATTTATAGCCACATGCTTATACTCAACCAACAAATGTAAAGACACAATGAAAGCTCAAGTACATGTTTCAAAAGACTTCCACTACTCTGATATTGCACGTCTTCCTTGATATGACAAAGTTTTAAAGTTAAAGAATTTCAAGAAAGATGATTATACAAGCTTTCAAGATAACGAAAGGTATGAGCATGCTGGTCCGAAGGTCACAAGATCACAAGAAGGCAAAAGATTACAAGATGATGAAAAGAGATGATGTATGGCTGATGATCTCAAGAAGCTCAAGATCACATACAAGTTAAGTTAATGGAACAAGCTCAAGCTTAAAGTTAAAGAATCACTACACATATCATAATATAAAGACAATGATTCAAGACTAAGAGCAAAGATTGAAGACATTCATGAAATGTTGAGCTTAAGACTTTGTAAATTGGAGTTGTTAGAAATCAAGAAAAGTCTCGATCACTCCTAAATATGTAAAACGTAGCTCGTAGATAATATTTGGAACTTTAGTAAGCTAACCGGTCAAGCTCATGGAAAGCCCATGGGTTGGCCGACCATGTAAGGGATATAAGTACCTTCTCCATGCCTTGGAGAAGGTGTTGGTCATTTCATTAATATAATATTATCTCTTTTATTTCTCTCTCTAAAAGTGTCCAACCACTCTTTCTCTCTCTAAGATTTCTTGTTAAGATTGTGTGTGTGATTAGATAACATGTATTCTACATTTGAGTTATAAAAACCTGAATATTATAGTATAACTTATATATTATTTAGATGCACCGTAAACTCTAAAAAATATTATTTAGTAAGCGAGATAAGATTTATTATAATTGGTTAATTTTGAGATAATAATAAAGTATATAAAGACGGATGAAAATGGGGAATTAAACGTAAACGTTATTTTGACTTATAAAACTAAAACGCAAACTATTAGGTGGTGATATAAAGTTATAAAACACAAATTTCATCATTTCATTCACTTGCATAAATTTAAAACGACCTATATTTGATTAGGTTGCATTTCAGATTAATTGTGACGTTTTCCCTTGCGTGATATTTTCCAAAAATCAATACATTCATTAAGGTGAGTTTATAGCCTGTTTTAATTATTTACAACCGTTTTATAAATTTTGGTGTGAGATACATTGCTCGTTGTATTATGATCATAATTAAAATTTAAATGATTACATGTTAGCCTAAGTAGCGATAACCCATTATCATGAACCGTTAATTACATTTTGTAGGTGCGAATGTTATAAATAGATCAATTGGGATTGACATCCTCGTTTGGGTGAGTTAAGCGCTTACTAGTTTTGAAGGTCCGGGCTAACGAACATATACCATGTCTGATTACGGGTGTTTAGGGTTGAACACCCGCATGGGTATTTATATATGTGTATTTGTTTACATGCCATCTATGTCGTAGCTTCGGTGTCATGAGCTTAGTGCAATTCGTAATTACATTATGAGGCGTTGTATTCATACAGCAGGCCTTGCTAAACCATGCGATCCACTCATTTTATAAAAATTAAACCTATGAATTCACCAAATTTATGTTGACATTTTTAAGCATGTATTTCTCAGGTATAATTCGTATGGAAATATAGGAAGTGCATTGGAGTTCGCATTCATCAAGACTATTTTCATGGATTTTCTCTTGAATTAAAACCGTCCTCGTTGTATTAAAAATTATGATTTTCCTTGTGATGCAAACTCATGGGACCCATTAATTAAAAACTTGTCTATTTTTTTTTAAAATGTATCAATGAGGATATCTTTTAAACAACTCATATAGAGGTCTTCTCTTGTATCTTGTGCTTGTGTATTATGAAGTAACGCTCCGGGTTACCTATTCCTTTGCCTCATATTTTTTGGGTGTTACATTATGCACCAAGCCCATTAGACATTTATAAATAAAAAGTCCATGAACAAAGCCTAAAATTTTAATCATCATATTCTCTTTGCATGAATTACCAGGAAACACATAGCCGGCTATTCAGTTTCCATAGTCTCGTTACGAGATTATGACTGTCCTTATCTTCAGCCGTCTAACTTTGTCGATTTCTGGCTTATTTAAGAGAGCCATAATCTCATATTTTCATACGCATAGATTTTTATTACCCCAAAATAATCACATATTCAAGAAAAACTTAAAAAAATAGTTTGGTTTGTGTGTCTTACTGAACTTGCAGAGGCCGCCAATTCCACCATGTTACAAGATTAGATACTTGTTTAAATTGAATGATCTGTTATTGAGGATGTGTACCTGTCAAAGTACATGAAACATTTTTTTGACCTGACCGATGTTTGTAATGAGAGGGAAGCTTTCTTTAAGAGACTTGAAAGGCTGAGGTATTCGGCTACATCATTGCAGGGTAGGGGTGAGCATCGGTTCAAAACCAATCCAAAACCAACAAAAATCAACCGAACCGAACCGAAAATCGAGTTTGAAGAAAAACATGAACCAAAACCGAACCAAAGTTTACTGAGAAAAATCAAAACTGAACCAAACCAAGAAAAACCAAACCAAATAGGTAGTTTAGGCGTATTTTTCTTGGTTTTAACCTGAACCAAAATCGAAAACTATAAATATACAAAACCGAAAACCGAACCAAAAATGGTTGGTTCGGTTTCGGTCGGTTCAGATCGGCTCGGTTTGTCAGTTCGGTTCAGTTTTCGGTTGGTTTTGCTCAACCCTATTGCAGGGTGTTGCTTTTCTGAAGATACTCAAAAGCGGGATATGGAGAAAGCAATGCTACTGATGATTATGATTAAGAAAACACATATCTGAACATGCGAGAAGGTGGAGATTCTTACGAAGCTAAGGGGCTCGTAAATAGTTTTTGGTTACCTTGGTGGGGTTTTAGGTTTATTTAGTTTGAGTTTTTGTTGAATCAAATGTACAGGATGGTTACATATTTATATATTAATTGGTATCTTATTAAACGATGTATTGATTTATTCATTTATTCATTTTTTGATGCCATTTTTTTGGACTTGCATGCATTTTTAGTGACCTTTGAAGTGGCTCAGATTTTCAAAATCATCACGGGTCTTTCTGTAATGTTTTTATACCTAGTGACCCTCAAACCAGTTTTCTACTAATGAACATTAAAACGCCGCAACTTCCTTTACAAAACCAACATCTGTAATTACGGCAGGAAACATCAACCTTAAATTCAATATGCAGATGGAAAAGAAAATACAATTATTGGTGGGTTGGGCCCGAATGGCTTGTTGTGAGTAAGGGGGCGTTTTAAAGTGTGAGTGTTGAAAGTAGGGATGCTGATGTGGCGCTTGGTGGGGCCCGAATGGCATATTGTGATACTTCTTGCCCTTAATTATAGTATTATGAATCTTTATTGTAATTTAGAAGAAAAATAAATGTTTTATAGTGATTAGACAAAGAGAATTGTGTTTTTTTGTATCTTAATGTTATTCTCTTAAATTCTCATATAGTTAACAAGAACAATAAATGTTGTATTGCGACTACAAAGAGAGAATCAAAAATAACATAACCTCATGTTGTGTTAAGAAAAGAAAAGTAATTAGAACCTCAAGTTCTAATATAATTTTTTCATAAGGATCAATATCATAACCACATGTTATGTTTGAAAAAAATTATTAGAACCTCAAGTTCTAATTTAATTCAGTTAATATAATCAATAACATAACCTCATGTTATGTTGAAAACAAAAGGAAGCACTTGCCATTAATTCATTTAATGCAAAATGTGGGTCAACTCGCCAGAACCCGGCCGGAGTTGGGTCAACCCACCGGAACCGTCGGAACCCGCCAGATTTATGTTATGAGCAGGAAGGTTTGGCACGTAAAGAGCACGTGCATAGCTTTAAGCTAGACATGTGAGGTGCACGTGTTTACTCCAACCAACTCCCTAACAGATTTTGGCGCCCAAATTGGTAGTACAAATACTAGCTTAGTTGTTCATTTCTGTCATTCATGATTTGTAAACAAATTCTCTTATCCTGTAATTCTCTACCAACTCATAATCGTTCAACTACTAAACTACCACTTGAGATTCTGTTTCTGTGTATGAATTTCTAGTCTAGTTTAGTTCTTCTTCCAGCTTTTTATATAAGTTCAAGATTGAACATTACATTTGGTATCAGAGCCTTCAATTCTGGTGGCTCATATCATCTTCTTCCTCCCTATTTCATTTTGTTACATTCTTGTTAGAAATTCTGCAAGTTGTTAAAATTATGTTATAATCACCATTTTATGTTACATCCAAACCTTTTCAAACCTTCACAATATTCATTCACTTACTACCTATCATTACTAACTCTAATCACAATGGTATCCACACGAATGGATGATGCTACAAGACAGTTTATCAATGAGGCAATACAAGAAGCCATCACAGCAGCTATGACTGTAATACAGCAAAGAATTGATGGTGTTTGTCTTAGACAAGAGACTTTAGCAACTAAAATGCAAAATCAAAACAATGGTCAAATAGTGGGAAGAAATCAAGATAATAAAGTCAATGGCTATGCCAGATTAACTAAGTTGGAATTCCCTAAATTTAATGGTGATGATGTCAAAGGATGGATCTATAGGTGTAATCAGTTCTTTCAATTGGATAATGTGGCTGAAAATCAAAAAGTTAGAATTGCTTCAATTCATCTGCATGACAAAGCTTTAGATTGGCATAGAAACTTTGAGAGAAGGAATGGTTTAGAAGTAACTTAGGAAAGATATTCAAAAGAGGTTCTTAAAAGATTTGGAGCAATTGTGGAGGATCCAATGACATATTTGAAGAATTTGAGGCAAACATCCACAATCAAGGTATATCAAGATCATTTTGATGCTTTGTTGAGTAAAGTAGATATTACTGAGTCGCATGCTATTAGTATGTTCTTGGCTGGGATGAATACTGATATTGCTATGATGGTTAGGATGTTTAAGCCTAGAACCTTAACTAATACTTGTTGTTTGGCTAATTTGCAAGAAGCTACTAATGAGTCAAGAACTTAGGCCAAACCAGTGTATACAAGGTATAAAAATCTTGCTAGTACTAGTTCTAGTAGTTATGGGGGGAGTAATGTAAGCACTAGTAACAACAAGCCACTTTTAGCTTTGCCTACACGAAAACAAACTTTTAACTCTAGAAGGAAACAGTTGAGTAAGAAGGAATATGAGAAAAAAAGAGCCAAGAATCAATATTTAACTGTGATCAAAAGTATGTTCCTTGCCATAAATGTATTGGACAGATGTTTGTTGTGGAAGTTTTGGCCGAGGAAGGGGAAGCATTCATGGAAGAAGAGTGTTTTGAGGAGTGTTTTGGCAGAAAAAATTAGTCATGTTTTCCAAGAACAAAATCCTCAAATTTCTTTAAATGCTCTATTAGGAATCACTACTTATCATACTATGAGAATTAAGGGTCAAGCTAATAGGCAACCAATTCACATATTAGTTGATTGTGGGAGTACTTATAATTTTATAGATCTCTAGAAAGCAAGACAGTTGGGTTGTAACTTGAAAGCAACTTTTCCTTTACAAATTGTTATGGCTGGAGGGAATCAGTTGGTTAGTCAATATGAATGCAGGTCATTTCAATGAAATTTGCAAGGAGAAACATTTGAGGCGGATTTCATGATCTTACCATTGGGAAGATGTGAAATAGTATTAGGCATTCAATTTTTGTCTACTTTGGGAGACATCAAATTCAATTTTTAGGAATTGAGACTGGAGTTTAAATTCAATGGGAAAAAGGTAGTGTTAAGAGGTACTAGGAAGTCTGAGTTGTAATGGATGCAAGGAAGACACTTACCTAAGCAAGTGATGGAACAAAGAGGGGAATTGATTTGAAGATTTCTTACTATATATATATATATATAATATAAATATAAATATATAATAAGTAGTCCCAAAATATCAATAATAGTAAGAGAAGTAAGTATTTCGTAAGGCTTTTAAAAGATAATTACTTTTGACCAAAGCAAAATCCAAAACCTTCCGGGTCGTTTCCCAACGAGGCGTGAATTGAGAATCGAGGTTCGTTTGTGGAATAATGCTTGAATATCGCAAGATTTGGTTTTTGATTCTATTTCTACCAACAATATGTAAAAATCAAGTAAAGGCATGCTAAAAACGAAAGCAATTAAAGATTTAAACCTAAAAACGATAACGGGAATCAAAACATGTTCTTTAAAAACCCAAATTTTAAAATTTTAACCCTACAAATGCATATTTAATTTTTATAAATCTTAAATGATAAAAGAAATTTTTAAAAAAAAGAATTATATTTTTTTGACTTTTATATTATTTATTATGAATTAAAAACAGATTTGATCTAAAAAAATAATAAAAAATACTAAACTAATTTGGAAAATTCTGAAAAATTTGTGAAAAGTTCTTTGCACTATGCTAAACCGAAGAAAAATAAAAGTGGCAACACAGCTTATATCAATAAGATGGAATTAAGCTTAAAAGGGTTGTTTGCTTAAAAAGGTAAAAAGGGGGTAAATAATAAATGTTGCAAATATTAACAGGTGAAAAGTCCCAAGGGCAGTGGTTGAGGTATATGTGTTAAATACGTTGGTATGTTAAAGGGGAGGTCACATGTTGGACCCCTGTGACCTCTCTTTTTTACACAACATTTTTTTTGTTTTCTTTTTTAAAAAGCTAATAAATAAGCTAAAATAACAAACTTTAAAAAAGAAACTTTTTTCAAAACATAAAAATAAGCTAATAATAAGCAGATAAAAAAATGACAGTTTTGCTTAATTTTACTAAAAGACATATAGCTAAAATGCCATGCTTGTTTGTGACTCAATAAGCTCAAAGGAAGCTAATAAGCTAGAAACAGATCAAGACCTACACTAAATAAGCACAATGGACTAAAAAATAAGCAAATCCAATAAGTTAAGAGACCTAAAAGAAAAAAAACAGGTTGACTAAAAAACAGGATTCCAAAGACTCTTTGACAGAATTTGAACTAAGAAAAAGCACTAATAAGCTATAGATAATAAGCTGAAAGTTTAAAACAAGTAAAGTACTATAAACTAATGACACAAATAAGCAAAATTTAAGCATTTTGAATCACTGGATAAGCTAGAAAAGCTAGATTAAAAAGGTTGATTAGGCTTTAGTCTAAATTTGGGATTTTCAAGTTAAAAACTCCAATTAGCAACCCTAAATTAAGCTAATCAAACAAGCTCTAAATTGAAAATTAAGCTGAAACAGGTCAAGTCTAAACTACAAACTACTTACATTCCTAATTTCAGAACCTATAACACTCTATATCTTACCTAATTCTAAGATTGAAAACTTGGTTTTAAAACTGGGACTTAACAAGAAACTTGACAGATTTTTAGTGAAAACTAACCCAAGCTTGCAGACTTATAACATGAAACTTCTGAACCATTTTGAGACTAAAACAAGCACATTGACAACTTTAGAACACAATTTTTTTTTAAAAAAGCCCTATTAAATAAGCTGATAGAAAAAGCTTTAGGTTCACAATTTCAACTATATGATTCACAAACCTTAAAACAAGATCTCAAACTATAACAACTACCTAAACCAGATTTAAAACCTTAAAAATGATTACCAAATGTTAGGCAAATGGTCAAATAAAGCTAAGCAGTACTAACTTAGGTTAGTACTGCTAGAACCAAACACCCCTTTAAGTTCTTGAAAACAAGCAGTGGTAACCATAGTTCTTGTGCCAAACACCCCTTTAAAAACTGAAAATCCATTTAAAGCTTAAAACAGAACTTGTAAAGCTAAAACAGATTAAGTGCTATGCATAATAAGAATAATTAAGCAAAAACCAAAGAGAAATAAGCACTCTACATTAAGCTAAGCTATCAAGCAGTTTTAACTAAAAATGGGGCAGATTTTAAGAAAACTAACACTAAACATTTATAAGCTATAAGCTAAGTACATTAAACTAACTAAGGCAGATTAAACACAAATAAGCAACATCAAGCAGAGAATAAGCAGTGCAATAAGCTAAACATGAAAATAAGCTAAAAAGAGTAAAAATTGAATTGTACCTTATCCCTTGCTCAAAACAGGGATGTAATTTGCTTTTTCAAGCTTAATCTACAAGCTCAGCTTATACAATAAGCTGTAAATACCCATAAGCTCTTCCCTTGTAAGCTTATCATCCAAGTTAGCTTTTTGAGGTGATTTTTGAGTAAAAACTTAGTTAAGCTTTTGAAAAAGCTTAACTAAGTTTGACATGAGTAAAAGAGCTGATTAGCTTATGAAAATGGTTTTAGAACACAAATTTAAGCTTAAATGCATAAGGTAAAAACAGAATTTAAAATGACAGAATTTTAAAACTTTTAAAACTGAAATTTCATTAAACTTAAAAACATTACAAGGCTTGAAAAGTAAAGTACGATTTAAGGTAAATAAGACTGAAAAATAAAGTTACACTACTCCTAAACTACTTCTACACTAGATGTCCTTCAATGAAGAAATAAGCTTCATATAAATAGCCGAATACAAGCTCTCAGTTGTGCTTGTTGTGTTTGTTGTGTGAGGAGAGTGAAACCATCATCATAGCCATCTAATTTTCTTGGTCCCCAAGTTGTATAATCTGAGCCATTGAATCCTTGTCTTCTACCATTGACGAATGAAGAACTAGGGGATTGCCAACGTGGTTTTGTTATGTTATGGGGTGTGGTTTGAGGTTTTGGGGATAAAGGTATATGAGAGTGACAGGGGAATAGTGAGTGGGGGTTTTGGCTGGATATGGGTGAGTCTGTTTGACTGAGTTTGACTGGGGGGTTAACTGGGTTAGGGGTTGAAGGTTTGATGGTTTTAAGGGAATTTAGAGGCTAAGGGTAAATAGGGGTTAGAGGTTAAAGATAAACAGTGCTTATGGCGTTTTGGCGGGGGTTAGGGACGATGGGTATTAAATATTGTTGTTTGACTTGGGTTAAGTGGGGTTTGACTTTGGGTTTAATGGTAACGGGGTTAATCCATGTTTTGGTAAAGGACTGGAACCGTTAGTCCTTTTGGACTAACGGTGCAAATGGTAAAGGACCAGTAGTGTAAGCAACTTAATGAGATTATAAAAGGCTCGTTAAGGGGCTGTTTGTTTTGGCAGTTAAAGGGAATTAGGCCATTTCTTTGGTGTTGGGCCTTTTTAAAGGATTTGGGCCTTTTGCTTCCAATTTTAGTTTAAGTCTTTATAGTAATAGCTTAATGGGCTGCCCCGGCCCATTAGATGGTGTTTGGGGTTTTTGGTATAGAGTTTAGTGGTTAGAGGTTTAGGGTTTTTGGTATAGAGTTTAGTAGATAGGGGTTTAGGGTTTTTGGTATAGGTTTTAAATTTTATTTATACATCACTTGTGATATTATACCTAGTGGTTAGGGGTTTAGTCTAAACTTCTGTTTGATGATGTTTTTGTTGTTCCTAAGTGCTTACCTCCAAACAGAAGTTTAGATTACAGTATCCTATTAAAGGAAGGGGTAATTGCAGTCAACATCAGACATTATAGGTATCCTCCTGTATAAAAGGATACTATTGAAGCTATGGTAAAAGAGTTATTGGATACTAAGGTGATAAGGCCAAGCAATAGTTCTTTCTCTTCTCCTATTGTTCTGGTTAAAAAGAAAGATGGATCATGGAGAATGTGTATTGACTATAGACAGTTAAATAAGCAGACCATTAAGGATAAATTCCCAATTCCTGTAATAGAAGAACTAATTGATGAATTGTATGGGGCAAAGGTGTTTTCTAAACTTGATTTGAGGTTTGGGTATCATCAGATTAGGATGAATGAGGAGGACATTTACAAGACAACTTTTAAGACTCATGATGGGCACTATGAGTTCCTTGTTATGCCCTTTGGACTTACCAATGCCCCCATTTACCTTTCAAGCTTTAATGAACAACATATTCAGACCCTTTTTGAGGAAATTTACTTTGGTATTTTTTTAATGATATCCTAGTCTACAGTTCTTCAATGGAGGATCATGTGCAACATTTGAAACAAGTCTTGGAAGTTATGAGGGAACACACCTTATATGCCAAAATGAGTAAGTGTGTGTTTGGCACAACTTAGGTTGAATATCTAGGACATATTATTTCTGAAACTGGGGTAGCCACAGACCCTAATAAAATCAATGCTATGTTGGAATGGCCTCTACCCACTAATGTAAAACAATTGAAAGGATTTTTAGGCCTCACTGGATATTATATAAAATTTGTGAAAGGGTATGCTCATGTTGCTCAACCATTGATTAATCTCTTAAAGAAAGGTGTCTTAAAATGGACTGAAGAGGTTACTCTGGCTTTTAAAGATTTACAACAGGCTATGGTGAGGTCTCTAATTTTGGCCCTTCTAAATTTTGCTTAGGAATTTATCATAGAAACAGATGCTTCTGGTTTTGGAGTGCGGCCAGTGTTACAACATAATGGTCACCCTATTGCTTATTTGAGTAAGTCACTAGCTCCTAAACATTATTCATTATCTACCTATGAGAAAGAACTATTAGCTTTACAAAAGTAGAGGGGGGTATTTGTTAGACAGACATTTTAAGATAAAAACTAACCACTTTAGTCTTAAGTATATGTTAGGCCAAAGAATCACCACCCCTTACTAATCCAAATAGCTACCAAATTTGTTAGGATTTGATTATGAAATTGACTATAAGAGAGGCAAGGAAAATATTGTAGTTGATGCTTTGTCCAGGGTAAAACAACAAAGTCAGCTATGTCAGATGTTGATTTCTACTGATAGTAATGAACTAACTGATGTTGTAAAGAGCACGTGGGTCACTGATTCAAAACTAAAGTCTGTGATTAAAGGATTGCAACAAGGGCTTCTGCATGGGTCAAAATACACTTGGTTTGCTAATGAATTAAGAAGGAAAGGTAAACTGGTGATGGGCAATGATGAGGCTGTTAGACTTTAACTTATTGCTCATTTTCATAGCTGTTGGGATTAAAAGCCTTCTTAATGCTGCTAGTATTACTGCTGCTCTTATTGATGTTAATGATGCTCAGTCAAAGTTAATGCTACTAGAAAATTTCAATGAAAATTATTCTAAGTGTTTAAGACTGCTGGTGAAGTTACAACTGCCAGTACAAAGTTACTACTGCTAGTGAAGAATTTAGTACTGTTGAGTTAGTTAGTACTGCCTATGTGATTTGTATGAGATATTTTGGTGAAAGATATGTATAAGTTATTTGTTTAGAAGATTATGATTACTTAGGAAAGTATTGTAAGTCGTTTAGGACTCCTTTGTGTATAAAAGGAGGTCCTAGTCATAGTTGATACACCATCACCGTACCAAAACCAAAATCAATCTTAGTCTTAGCTTCAAGATCTTTGTAACCCTAATACTGTAAGAGTATTCGTATTATTATAATATTGGAGCTTTTGTTTGTTGAATTATATGTTCATATAATCACTGTTTTATTGATAGTTCTTCTAAATATTAAAGATTAGATTCCACATAATCTTTAATACATTCAAACAAAGTTTCTACTATAGCTGTGTTAGATTTATCTAATATAACTAAACCTTATACAAGCTTAAGGAATTCGATCTATTAAAGTGGGACCAATAAGTGGTATTAGAGCTTGTTGCTTTGAGAAACTTTGTTAGAAGATATGGATCAAGATTCTACACACATGGTGGCTGCATCTAAAGTTCCCATGCTCAAACCGGGTGAGTTTGAGTTATGGAGGATGAGGATTGAACAATACATCCAGATAATAGACTATGCACTGTGGGAAGTCATAGAGAATGGTGCAACCTTGCCAAAAACACAAGTTGTGGAAGGTGTACAACAGTGATTCCTATTACATCTGCTGAAGATAAGGCTTAGAGAAGATTATAAGTGAAGGCTAGAAGTACTTTAATGATGGGCATCCCAATGAACATTAGTTAAAGTTTAACTCTATAAAGGATGTTAAGCTGTTACTGGAAGCTGTAGAAAAGAGATTTGGTGGAAATGCAACTACTAAAAAGACTCAAAGAAATCTCTTAAAGCAGCAATATGAAAACTTCACTGCTCTAAGCTCAGAGATGCTTGATCAAACCTTTGATAGGCTTCAAAAGCTTGTGAGTTAGTTGGAGCTTTTGGATGAAAAGCTTTCACAAGAAGATGTTAATCAAAAGTTATTAAGAAGCTTGTCACCTGAGTGGAACACACATGCTGTTGTGTGGAGGAATAAAGCTGAGTTAGAAACAATGAGCATGGATGATCTCTATAACAACCTCAAGGTGTATGAACCAGAAGTCAAAGGGATGTCTAGCTCAAGTTCAAGCACACAGAACATGGCTTTTGTGTCCTCTTCAAATAACAACACTAGCAGCTCTAATGAAGCAGTTAATGCTGCTCATGGAGTTACTACTGCTAGCACTCAAGTTAATACTGCTTACTCTACAAATATTGATAACTTGAGTGATGCTGTTATTTGTTCATTCTTTGCTAGTCAACCAAATAGTCCTCAACTTGCACATGAGGACTTGCAACAAATCCATCCTGATGACATAGAAGAGATGGATTTGAGATGGCAAATGGCCATGTTGACTATGAGGGCTAGAAGGTTTTTGAAGAATACAGGAAGGAAGCATACTGTTAATGGCAATAAGACTATTGGTTTTAATAAGTCCAAAGTGGAGTGCTACAACTGCCATAAGAGGGAACATTTTGCTAGGGAGTGCAGAGCTCCAAGAAATCAAGACAACAAGAACAAGGAAATCTCAAGAAGGAGTGTGCCTGTGGAAACAACTACTTCCATAGCTTTGGTGTCATGTGATGGTCTTGGCGGATATAACTGGAATGATCAGGAGGAGGAAGGACCTAATTATGCACTCATGGCTTTCTCATCTTCAAGTCCTAACTCAAAGGTATCCAATGATTCAAATTGTTCAAAATCTTGTATGGAAACTGTTAAATTACTTAAATCTCAAAATGATCAACTATTAAGAGATTTAGAGAAATATAGTTTAATGGTTTTATGTTATAAAACAGGTTTAGAATCAGTGGAAGAAAAACTTGAATTTTATAAAAAGAATGAGTCTGTTTATGTATAAACCATTAATGACTTAAATTAAGATATTCAAGTAGGAGAAATAACTATTAGAGAGCTTAGGAAGAAACTTGAAAAAATTCAAAAAGAAAAATATAGCATTCAATTTAATGTATATAAATTTGAAAATGCATCTAATAGTTTAAACAAGCTCATAAAGTGTCAGATTGTTGATAATTGCAAGAAATGTTTAGGCTATGAAAAATATAATGCAGTTCCACCTCCTTACACAGGAAATTTCATGCCTCCAACACCTGATTTGTCTTTTACTGGTTTAGATGAGTTTGTTAATATGCTTGTAGTTGAGAACAGAAAGTCTGATAAAGAAGTGTCTAAGGTAGTTAGGAAGTCTGATGATTCCCTAATTATTAAAGATTAGGTGTCAAATAGTGAGGAAGAAAATGTGTCTCAAACTAAAACTGAGAAGAAAACAGTTAAGCCTAGTATTGCTAAGATAGAGTTTGTCAAACATACACAACAAGATAAAACTGCTAGGAAACTATTAAACAAGTTGAGAAACATAGGCAAAACACTCACAGTCTAAGTGGTAATCAAAGAAATTAGAACAATATGATGTCTCAATAACTAGAAAACAATTTTGAGATGCTTAATAAGGCCTGTTATGTGTGTGGAAGCTTTGATCATTTGCAAGTTGATTGCAATTACCATCAAAAATAGTTTCAAAATCAAAGGATGGTAAAACATGTTTGAAACAACACTCAAAGGGTGAATCATCAAAATTTTGCTAAAAAGACTTACCCCTGTGCTAAAAAGAACATGGTTCCAAGAGCAGTACTAATAAAGTCTGGCTTAGTATCAATTAATACTGCTAGACAAGTTAATACTGCTCGCTCAAAAACAACAGTAAATGCTGCTAGACCAATGCCATATCTTTCTAAAACAGCACATTCAACTGTTAAGAGTCCCATTCATAAGAACACAGCATTCAAAAACAGTAATATTGATCAAAGGGTTAATACTATTAGTGGTAAAAAATTTAATACTGCTAGGCAAAAAGTAGTAGTTAATGCTGTTAAAAGAAATAATGTTAATGCTATTAAGGCCTCAGCTTGTTGGGTTTGGAAATTAAAGAATAAAGTTTTAGACAATGTTTCTAAATACAACAGTGCATTAATCACCCTAAAGAAGTTTGATTATATTGATGCACAAGGCAAATCCAAGTCAGTAATGGCTTGGGTCCCCAAAAGAAACTGATTTTCTTATCTATTGAAATAGTTTTATACCACTTAAATAAGCAACTTTTGTGAAATAACTTTTTTCTGAAAACTACTAATACCTGATTAAGCCGATGTAAAGTGACAAAATGGCTATTATAAGCTAACTCACATTTGGCTTAACTGTTAGGCTTTTTTTTGGAACATAATAAGCAACAAGACTCTTAAATAAGCAGAAACAGACCAAGTAATATACCTAATAAGCACCTAGGACAAAAAATAAGCTAATAAAATGAGCTGAAAAGCACTAGAAAGCTGAAATGAATTATGACTCAATCAAGCAGTTTCAAAAGGAGAAATAGCCACCTTTGAGCTAAATTTTTGATCAAATAAGCACTTGAAATAAGTTGAGGACTAAAAACAGATTAACTTTGACTTCCAATTAACACATAAAAACTAAGATTAAGAAATTTTGTTTAGAAAATAAGCTAGAAAAAGGACTCTAAAACTGACAGTTTAACTAAACTATTTTTTGGATTTTTAAAGTTTGAAAAGTGGCTATATGCAGACCTAAAATTAAGCTAGTGAAAGCTAATGTAAGAACTCAAAAGCTAAAAACAGATGAAGCTTACTATCCAATGAGCTTATGCTATCAAAATCAGACCTTAAAACAAACTTAATCTTACTTAAATTGGCTGTTGAAAACTGGCTTTTAAACATTTGGAATGAAGAACACTTAGACAAGATTTTAGACTAAAAACTTAAAGACAAATTGCACACTTACACTAACTAAATTCTACTGCATTAGGACCATAAGCTAGCATAAAATCAACACCTACAAGCAGTTTTTTAAGCACCTTATCAAAAAACTCATAGATTTAAACTTAGATATATAAAACCTTAAAAAATGATTTTATCCTTTAAAAACTTATAAAAGCTGATTTATGAGCTTAGTTTGAGCTTATCAGACTTAGCTTAAAGGACACAAGGCAATCAAACAGTACTAACCTAGGTTAGTACTGCTTGTGCCAAACACCCCTTAATAAGTTTGGAAACCATTTTTAAGCTTAGAGCAGTTTATTATAAGTTGTAAAAAGATAAAACAGATTAAGATCTTATGAGATTAAGTTCAAATAAGCACAATTTAACCACAGATTATCTCTAATCAATAAGCTAGAACAATAAGCATCTTTTTTGGCTTTTCTTAACAGTTTTAATCAAAACAAAGTAAAAGCTAAAAATAGATTATTAAATAATTTAAACTAAATGAGATAAGCAATAATAAGAAAGATTAAGCATTATTAAAGTAAGATTAAGCACAATTAAGCAGAATATAAGCAAAACAGTTATTAAGCTAAAAATAAGAAAAAGAAGAAGTACATTTGTCCCAGCTAAACAGGGACAAATAAGCTCTCAAGAAGCTGATCTACAAGCTTCCCAAATTGGCTTATCATCCAAAACTAGCTGAGGTTAGATATGGTGATTTTATGAGGTGAAATACTTACTCATTAAGGTTTTAAGGGCTTAACTGAGTACAGCTAGCGTATGAAGTTTAAAGAGCTTAATGTGGCTTATTAAATCTTCAAAACAACTCATGTGAAGCTAATTTGCATATAAGTAAGTCTATTTCAAAAAACAGATTTAAAAGTAAACTATAATTTTCTTAATATTGAAGAGTTACAAGGCTTCCAAAGAAAATAAAATAAGCAAAAACGAAACCATAGAGCTTACTAAAAACAAAAATAACTAAAACTAGAACACCTTGTAAGTGAGTCAGGCGGTCTCCCTTATATAGTGATTGAGGGAAGGATTCAAGACCCTATGGAACGCTTTCCTCATCAACCATTGTTCCTGGCCCTTCAATCTGATTATTCTCCAACAATAGATCTTACCCGTGATAGATGCCACTTCCAATCCACCATCACTGGCCTTAGGATTAGCCAGCGGTCATTCTATGTCATAGGTGTCAAGTGACTTCTAGAAGCAATGGAGAATCGAGTTAGATTGGTGAATCGTATTTACCCTAGCGTGTATCTCGTTGTCTGTGTAAAATTGAAAAAGGGAAAAGTGATAGGTAAATAGTATCTCTGACATATTTGACCGTGAGAGTATGATTTTTGATTGCTGGGCTTGGATTTGTAACGTGGGCCCAAGAATTAGATAAAGGTTTATGGATAATGGATTTGGACTAAGGAATTATAAATGGGTTAAAGGCTTAGGTTTATTGGATAATGGGCTGACCCGGCCCAATAAAACGGGTACGAGGTTAACCTGTTGAGGATGTACATGCCTTCGGTCTCGATTTCTTGTACTTTTTCCATTCCCGTGCTCGGTTTTATCCGTTGTGCTTTGTTTTTTGTCCTTTTATTGATTATCCGTTACCTGCAAGACACAATTGACAAAACACACATATACACTGCATTTTTCTTGTATTTTTGGTCATTATTGGTCTTTTTAGCTCGTTTAATTAGGTAAAAGGTTTGTGTATTTAAGCACATACCCAAATCCCGTATACTAAGTTATTGTCGTGTCCTCATGTAATGTCATAAATACAAACTTAAAAAACCAAAAATTTCCACCCCCTTAGACTAATTACCTCGAAAAGTAGCTAAGTGTTCATCTAAGGGGATTAAGAAATCACTAGTTTTGAAAACCCCCTCGCCTCCTTTTACCCTTTATATGTATTTTATTTATTAACATTCCATACATATCATAACTTCAACGGAACAAGAACACTAAAAAGGATAAATACATCGTCCTTTAGATTTTTCACAACCTCCCCAAACTAAGCTTAAAAATGAAATCATTGATAAATACAAGTTAAGATGCTAACACTACTCAGAAATGCCAATTGCGGAATTGCATTGCTTACTTTCCGCTCTCTTATTTTCAATCCTCTAAGGATGTTTATTATTATTATTTGTGACAAATAAATTAATGTCTTATTTCATAAAAAGTAAACCGGTTTTAGACCACATATAGTTTGAAAGTCCTTTTCTAAAGAGACAATAAGGTGAGAATAAGGTCCACATTAAGGTCTAATTTCACTACGAATTAGGGGTTATTCCTTTTAAGATAACCCAAGTCCGAAATAGCTTTATTATTATTATTATTGCAACATTATTAAACCTCGGTCCTTTAAACAACTCCACAATCGGTATGGCGATACACCATTGTCCAGAGTCTTATTACGACCTCGGTTGATCCTCGCCCTTTTAGAACTGCAAACAATCGTTGTGAGACGGCAAATGCAGCAAACTTATCAGTCTCGATTATACTATGTGCCTTATTTAGAAGACTGCACATCGGTTGTGAGCTCGCAAGAGGCATAAACTTTTATCAGCCACAGTCTTTATTTATTATATATTACCTCGCCCCCTTTAAACGACAACCACACAGTTGTAGCCGCAAGAGGTAGTGGTCTTATTTCGCTTCGGTTTTTACAATAACATTATTATATTATTAGCCAAATTTCAAGTCATGTGGTCTTTTAACTACCTAGACAACGGTAGCGAGCCGTCGGGAATCGGTAGCCTATTTCCTCACAACACTGACAAAACCTCGATGTGTACCTTACTTTCACCAGAAGGAATCTCTACGAAGTGATCTAAACTAAGAATCGCAAAAACCTAAAGCAACTTTATTTATTAACAATTATAACATTTATTAAGCTGGTAGGAGCAAAAAGCCACAATTAACCTCTATGGGCCTAAAAGAGGTCCAACTACTCTATTTTTAGCATCTAACTTATATAAAACTCTATCATTTCTCGTTCTTCACAAATTTAAAATCTTTGATAAAAAGATCCGCGAATGCTTAGTCTAATAAAGTAAGCTTAGCATATTTAAAGTCTATCATGGAAACTTGCAAACTCTTGACTCTTTATAAGCTAGAATTCGCGTTTTAAAGCTTCTTGTATAAAAGACTAGCAAAAGCTTAAATTTATATAAGTTAAGGGGCAAGCTAGAGCGCAACATGCTCGATCAAGTCAAAACTTATTCTTAAAAAGACAAAAATTCGTGTCAAAAAACTTATTATATTTTTTAATTTTTTTAAAATTTTGGCATATTTTTGGTATTTTTAGTGGAAAAAAATGGATACGTGAAGACAAGGCAAATGCAAGTAAGATCAAATCGAAAGATCCCCCCATACTAGAACTACACATTGTCCTCAATGTGAGACTGTCACCCCGGTACTAATTTCAAGGCATAATCCAAATATTAAGGGGTTTCTACACAAATCTAAAGCCGTTTATTAAGTATGCTAAAAGATAAACGTTAATTAATAAGATCAAGGATACCAGATTCTCATAAATAAGCATGCTAAGGATGAAGATCGAGTGAACGATGGACAAAACCATGAGCACGAGAGTCTTCAAAATCCATGCAATCCTGGACATTAAACACAAAACACGAAACACAAGAAAGGAAAAGGCGAACCTCCTCACATCACACTTATTAATAAATATTATACTAATAATACTACTACGGATAAGCATGGGTTGCCACCCACGAAGCACTTGTTTTTATGCGAGTCTCTAGCTTGACTCTCCCCCATACTGGATTTGGTCAAGGAGGATAGAAATGGAGATAAGGAACATCCAAGATAGGAATGTCCCCTCCATAAATCAACATCGGGCTTTCAGAATCATTAATAAGCTAAAAAACTTTAAAGCCCCGATGAGATAGAAGATGATGAGATTTTTCCTTTTTTGAAATGAGAATTACAAGATTGAAAACTTTGTCCTCATTTTCAGATGAAAATAGAAGCAAAGTGTCAAACACTGGATAAAGAGTGGGATGGGTGGGTAAAACATTTGGCACATGAAAATAAAGTTTTCTTGTCGAATTATCAGAAATATCATCCACCACTTTTGTAGTTACATTTCCCGGATCGGGCTCAATATTAAAGTAGATCCCATCATCATCCGGTGGTTTTTTAGGAGGACGAAGAGATGATGGAACATTATAACGATCAAAGTGGAATGTTTTATATTCAGGTCATGAAAGGAATCTTGTGCACCCGATGGGTGTTTTTAAAGCTGTACGGAAGGCCCATAGTGCATTATCTAACTTATCAGACCATGAAGCATGATTTTCACCTACGGTCCTTTCCAAGATACGTTTCAAACCACGATTTGAAACCTCCACTTGTCCACTCATTTATGGATGATAATGGTAGAAAACGTGGGTAACTCCATACTTAAGCATGACTTTTGTGAATTGGTCATTGCAAAAATAGGTACCGCGATCACTAATTATAGCACGAGGAGTTCCAAATCGGGCAAAAAGAAATTTCAAGAATTTAACAACAACTTAGGTATCATTAGTGGGGATCGTTTTTGCTCTAACCTATTTAGACAAGTAATCAACGGCCACGAGAATGTACTTGTTCCCTCGAGAAGACGGGAATTGGCCCATGAAATCGATGCCACACACGTCAAATATCTCGCAAACTTGAATTGCATTTTGAGGCATTTTATCTTTTTGCGAGATTTTTCCTTAACGTTGACATGAGTCACAAGACTTAACCATGTCATGGGCATCGCGGTAAATTTTCGGCCAATGGAAACCGGAATCAAAGACTTTTTAGCGGTGTATTTGGCACCATGATGTCCCCCGGTGGGTCCATTATGGCAAGCCGTGAGGATATCAACGGCTTCTTGGCCGTGAACACATCGTCTAATCATTTGATCCGCACAAATCCTAAACAAGTAGGGGTCGTCCCAAAAATAATGCTTAACATCCTTAAAGAAAATTTTCTTTTGTTGGGACGACATCCCTTTTATTACGAAATTCTCTGCATGGTAATTTGCAATGTCGACAAACCATGGGGTACTAGAATCACCACGAAAGGTGACCATACCAAGAGTCTCGAGAGGAAATGTTTTGGTAATTTCCTTGTTCTCGAAAACATCTTGGTCGGGATTTTCAAGTCTTGATAAATGGTTGGCCGCGAGATTCTCCGCTCCTTTTTATCACGAATAATGACATCAAATTCTTGGCGTAGGATAATCCACCAGAGCTATCTCGGCTTAGCATCTTGCTTAGCAAGAAGATATTTGAGAGTCGGTGGTCCGTATACACTATGGTCTTTGATAAGACTAAGTAAGGCCGGAATTTCTCGAAAGCATACACCATGGCTAATAACTCTTTTTCCGTAGTAGTGTAATGTGCTTGAGCATCCGTCATGGTCTTACTAGCATAGTGTATCGGCTGAAAATGTTTGGTCTTACGTTGCCCCAAGATTGCACCTACCGCGTAATCACTAGCGTCGCACATAATTTCAAATGGTAGGTCCCAATCGGGGGCAACTAAAATCGGGGCTTTGGTTAACTTCTTTTTAAGTATATTAAACGCTTCAATACATTCTTTCAAGAAAATACCCGGAGTTTCTTTTTCAAGAAGATAAGTCATCGGCCGGGCGATTTTTGAAATTTTTTGAATAAATCGACGATAGAACCCACTACCTAATACTTCGAATGCCCTTTGACGAAGTCAGATTAGCAGGAGTTTAGCTATAATATCAACATTAGCTTTGTCACCTCAATCGGACTTTGAAATCTTATGTCCAAAACAATGCATCTTTACCTTAAAAATGGCATTTCTCTTAATTTAAACTAAATTAGGGTCTTCGCACGTTTGAGCATTTTTGTCTAACAATAAGAGAGGCATGACGAAAAGAATCCCGAAGACCGAGAAATCGTCCATGAAGACCTCCATTGTTTCCTCGATCATGTCATGGAAAATAGCCATTATGCACCTTTGGAACATGCCCTGAGCATTACATAAGCCGAAAGGCATACTTGGGTAGGCAAATGTAACGACCCGAGTTTTACGACGCGTATGACGATCGCGTACCTGATGTCGTAAATTATTATTTTACGAATTTCCGTGAACAAGCGTCGACATTTAAAATTTTATTTGTAGATAATAAATATTTTCGTATTTTATTATGAAAAAATTGATAAAGATTTGATAATTTTTATTTTGATGTTTCGCGAGTCGACGTTTGACCGCGCGTTCGTTAAATCGTTTCGAGCATCGTAAAAATTTACGACGCACCTTGTTATTATTTTTATGATCATAAAATATTATTCTATGAACCATGTCGTCTGTGTTTTTCGACATTGGCCATAACTCGCGTTATAGCTCGCGTTTCATTTAAATAATGTCAAGTTAACTTTTAATTAAAATGTTACACAAAGGAATTGCATGTAAATAATATTACAAAAAAAAGGGAAATGATGCCCTCCCAACCTTTTGCAGCTGTAGGCTACTAACACAACACACACACTCAATGTTAATTATGATGTTATATTTCTTTCAATAGATGTCTAGTTCATTTTATATCACAAGTAAACAAACCTAGAAAATTGCTTCTCCTCCTTTTTGTTCTCTCTCAACCGAACGGGTGTAAACACCCTTAGAGCATCAACAAAAAAATATATATCCAATTTTAATCCAAGCTTCCTAGTTAAACATTCATTTTATCATCATTCAAGATTGGGTGATAGCTAGAAAATAGCTTTCTTGTTGTTCTTTTCCTTTTGTGTTCAAAGACACCCAACAAGCACATACCCTTGCCATTTGATTTTTCCAACTAATAAAAAAAAATTCTATATGATGATTTTGTAAACATATAAGGTGAAAACTAGTGCATGCATTTAGATTTATGCATGTTTTGATTTTTGAAGAAATAAGAAGGGTTTCGGTTTGGTTATGGGTTCGAACTAAGCAAAAGACACAAAAAGGGGTATGGATTTATTTATTTTGGGTTGGTTATTGATTTGAGTTTTGGCTTGGTTTGGTTCATGTGGGTTGAGCCGCGGCTAGAACTCAAAGAGGGCAACCCGACACTTTAGTTTTTCGATCTTGCTTCGTATAATCACTGTGAGCCTTCTTTTTTCATTGTTTCGATTGTTTCGTTTATCGATTTAATTTTTCTATGTGATGAAATCTATTGAAAACTTGCGCGTCTAGAATAATATGTATTTGATTATCAAGCGGGATTTATATGCATTTATAAGTTGTATTGGATATATTTTAGATGAGTTTTTGGGTCAAAAATGAGTTTCGACGTGTTTTGTAACTAGTAAAATTCGAGCAGAAAACTGTATGGGCAATTCGGGTTTCAAGATTTCCGAAAATCTAATTTTGGTTTACAAAATATTGTAGAGTATATTTTTGCGATAGTTTTAATATAAAATGAGACTTCTAACTCTTAATAACGAAAATGTTATGGCGAAAACGAGATATATATTTGAAACATTAAAATTCAGCACTTATGCAAATAACGCTTGCTGTCAGGATTTTTAGAGCTCGTTTTGGGCACTTTCGAGTTCGTTTCGGCCTTTCCTGCGAAACACGAAAGTTGTTGGGAATGACGTTTTACATAAAACCTCTTTTTGGTCAAAATCGTGAAAATGTAATATGACGGGTCAAAAACGAAAGTCAAACTTCTGCATTCTTTTATAAAAATATAGTATTTTCCAGCAGATTCTCGTAAGGGTATTTTGGTCATTGTACGTCGAGATTCAAGTCTCGACTAAAACTAAAAAGTTGTCCGGAATATCGTTTTGCATAAAATTTCTTCTTTGACCGAGTCGTGAAAATGCGATTTAGAGGGTCGTTTGGCGCGGGTCAAATTTGGGTAAGAAAAATATAAGTATAAAAGTCAAAGAAAGTCAAATGTTGACTTTAAAAAGTCAACGGGTTAATACAAGACTTATTGAACGTTTATAAAAATAATAAACGCTATTATTTTTACGAGTATAACAAGTTAGACTTAACGAGTTTATTGAACGGATAAAATTCTAAAAATAGTAACTTTGGTAATATACGGGACATAATCCCGATATGGGTAATTAATAACCAAATTGAAAGTCGAAATTTCGACGAGGTAAATAAATATTTTTACAAATATAATTGGATGCCGAGACTTACCAAAGATGGTAACTTTCCAAATGTGGTAACTTTCCTAAAATAGAAAGTTTCCTAAAATAGAAAGTATTCGCTTAAGCGATGTATGATATAAATAAAAGAACGATCGCAACCTAATATTGTGGGATTTTAGGATCTAAGGCGCAAGTGGATTTCTCATCACATGTGTATTTTATACGATTTCTATCGTTGCGATGTACGCATCATTCGGTCGTACTTTATTATATAGTAACCGAGCGACATAATTATAGGTCGCGGTCGAGTTCGTTATCGGTGACGCTTCGTGATTGATTGATTATTGATTGTGGTCTTCAATCAAGGTGAGTTCATAGCCCCACCTTTTCTCTTTTAATGGTTTTCATAAACTGTTTTCGGGGTGAGAATACATGCTCATTTTACCAAATTGATTTCTACTACTTAAGCGTTAAATGACTATTTTTACTAAAGCTTTTACTTGCTTACTACCTGAATTTTTAATACATGGTTGATTACTTATGAACTTACTAAAGCTTGATTTGCTATGCATGTTTTTTTTACCTTCGGACACAAGTGTTGTTTCAAACTGTATGCTATGCCTGATATTAATGCCTGATATTATTGCCTAAGTACCTTCTCTGCCACTTAAGTCCCCTGTTTATCATGAACCGTCAGTTGCTAGTGTAGTGAGCGCGAGTGTTGTGGATAGATCTATCGGGACTGACAATCCCCACCTTTCTTTGGGGTCACGAGTTGACTCATGGTGCATTGAACATTTGAGGTATTACTTTCTAGGATGTTTGGCAGAACATCCTAACTTTTGTAGTGGCATTCCAATCAATGATTAAGACGTATAAGGGTTTCGTGTCATGACTATGCAATAATATATACTAGACTTGTGATTTGTTTCTCTTGTCGACATACTTGGTTGGACTTCGGAATACGTACTTAGTTCCACCATTACTTAACCTTGTGGTCCACTTTTAAATACTAACTTGAATTACTGAACCCACTACTTGGATTTCAAAATAATACTAAATATGTACCCACATTTCTTCTTACTGGAATATTAATTATTATTTCAATACTGCATTTACTTAAACCTATAAATTCACCACATTATTGTTGAACGTTTTTTGCATGTATTTTCTCAGGTTATTATCTTGCTAGCTGAGCATTGGGAGCATTCGAGACGCGTGGATATCATCAAAACTTAAAGAACTCGGTTTTTTTCACATTCGATAACTATTTTTCCTTAAATATACAAAATGAGTCACGATTGAAATCTTGTAACCTTGTTAAATCATAAATTATTGGGACCTAAATTTACTCTGATTTATTTAAATCGAATGTGACATTTTATCAAACGTCTCTTTTGAGGTCGTATACTGTGACTTGTACTTTATACTATGAAGTAGCACCCCAAAGTGGTATTCCGCTGTGTTGTGATTTTATGGGGGTGTTACAGATTGCCCCATAAAATCACAACGCAGCGGAATACCACTTGGGGTGCTACTTCACAGTTCATACGCACAAGTTACAAAAAAACGACTTCAAAAGAGACGTTTAAAAAAATGCACATTCGATTAAAATATCGGAGTAAAATCAGGTCCCAATAATTTATAATTTAACAAGACTACAAGAGTTCAAACGTGACTCATTTGTATATTTAAAGAAAAATAATTATCGAATGTGAAGAAAAACCAAGCCTTTAAAGTTTTGATATCCACGCGTCTCGAATGCTCCCATGCTCAGCTAGCAATATAATACCTGAGAAAATACATGCAAAAACGTCAACAATAATGTTGGTGAATTCATAGGTTTAAGTAAAAGCAGTATTGAAAAAAATCAAGTAATATTCCAGTAAGAAAAGTGGCGTACAACATTTCAAAGTATTATTTCTGAAATCCCTAGTAGTGTTCATTAATAAAGTAGTATTTAGAATGGACCACAAGACTTAATAAGTGGTGGACTAAGTACGTATCAGAAGTCTAAAACAAGTAGGTAACAAAGAAACAAATTCACCAAGTCTAAGTATATATTATTGCACTAAGCTCATGACACCGAAACCTTCACGTACTTTCATCAATAGATGGAATGCCCCAAAACATAGGATGTTCTGCCAAACATCCTAGAAAGTAATACCTCAAATGTTCAATGCACCATAAGTCAACTCGTGACCCCAAAGAAAGGTGGGGATTGTCAGTCCCGATAGATCTATCTACAACACTCGCGCTCACTACACTAGCAACTGACGGTTCATGATAAACAGGGGACTTAAGTGGCAGAGAAGGGACTTAGGCAATAATAATCAGGCTACTAACAGTTTGAAACAACACTTGTGTCCAATAGGTAAAAAAAACATGCATAGCAAATCAAGCTTTAGTAAGTTCATAAGTAATCAACCATGTATTAAAATTTCAGGTAGTAAGCAAGTAAAAGCTTTAGTAAAAATAGTCATTTAACACTTAGGTAGTAGAAATCAATTTGGTAACATGAGCATGTATTCTCACCCCGAAAACAGTTTATGAAAACCATTAAAAGAGAAAAGGTGGGGCTATGAACTTACCGAGGAGTTATGAAGACCAGAAGTAGATGAATCATCGGACGAGTGAGAAGCGTCTAAGTACAACCTATAAGACGTGATGCGGCTTAGAATGATAAAGAAGATCAATACGAAAAAGTAAATCAAATGATCACGAGATATGTTTTCGAGATATGCATGGCATTGCATTATAACTTAACCGAAGTATTTTTATCCCCAAATTAGTATACAACCTGCACTTATACTACATTAAGTGTCTACTAAGTCTCGCTTAGCGATTCTTATCTTACTACTATGTGGCCGCACTTTTATTGGTCAAGAAAAGACGTAAAACTATGTTGCTAAATTTTAGTCAACTTTACAAGACCATATCTCTTAACCTATAAAAGATACAAAGATGGGGCTTTCACCCCTGGAAAGATACTTAAGTCTAGTTTCCAGAACATTAGGCCTTTTAATCAAACCATTTACCAATCCACGGGAAATGAGTTTTTACTAATCATAACTCAAAACAGAAAGTTCGCTGAATTTCTAACACTTACGGTTTTGGCCATAAATCCTATTCTATAATAGCAATCAAGTTGAATCCAAAGAGAGATGAAATATTATGATGTCTAGTGTTTAACCATGTTTTAAAAACCCAACACTTTAGTGCAAAAATCTGGAGTTAAATCCCTTTTTCAAACAGTAGTTCAGAACTGACTAGTTTCCGTAAATCGGTCATATCTCACTCATCCGGAGGAGATATGGCTCTATCCAATTCGACACATGTACCTTGAACTTATTTCTACAACCCCATCAAATAATCCAGACCTTCTTAGGCCAAAAGTTTGCTGCAATTAACCCATTTATACTGCTGGTCTGCAGCAGTCCCAAATTTTCCTACCAAACACTAATTTTGTCGTATTTTCCAAACCGTAATAGCTATTAAAGTGAATCCACTTGGAGAAGTTAGATTAAGATGTATACTACTGAGATTAGTTTTCCTATCCTACATTTTAGAGCATTAACTTGGAGTTTAACTCGTTTTCCAAACGATGTTCCAGATTTGACTAGCAATCGTAAAACGGCCATAACTCCCTCATCCGGAGGAGTTGATAAACCATCCAATTAGCCACATGAACCTAATAACTATATCTATCCAACCATGTAATTTATTCATAGGCTCTAGGCCAAAAATTATTGGGAAAAGCCACGTTTTGCTACTGATTTGAAAACAGCCTCTTAATTCTACCTCTAATTCAATCCAAAACTCATCCAAATCACTAATTAATCAAAAGCAATGCCAATACACATCTTATAAACATATCCCAATCATCAATACATGATGTTCATAATCAAACCAAGATCAACCATAATAAGAACATGCATGCTTATAAAAATCAAAATCAAACACATGCACCCAACAAAAAATAAATTAACATAAAAAGAAAACAAGAGGCTTACAAACACAATGGAATAGCTAAAAGATCAAAACCATAAACCCTTATGGTTTCATGACTTTGGCCGAAAACCACACAACCCCAAAACAATATCCGAAACTCGATTTCGTTGCATCAAAACTTGTTTACACCATCAATATCTAACCCTTGATGATCCTATTGCTTTTAATTAGATCAAACACTCAAAGATTAAAAGTTTGATAAAATCAATATCTTCTTAAACTAAGTTTGGTGAATTCTAACTAGAAAAGAATTATTAGGGTTTAGTTTATAGTTGATTTAGGATAAAAGGGAGTGATTTGTTGGATGATTGAAGATGGTGATGGTGGTTTGTGTCGAACAAAGATGAGGAAGGGAGGGAGAGACCCAAAATTTATTAACTGTGTTTGTGTGTGTATTTGATTTGGAAAAAAAAAATTGATATAAGGCTATATATATTTATTGATTAATATATTTAATTACTTCCCATCTTTTATAAAATTAAAGGAGTGTTTGTTTTTGAGTTTAGTAGGAGTAAAAATATGATAAGAGGGTGTTTTGTTTAGTTTCTATGATTAAAACGATTAAAGTGGTGCTTGTTTTTATATGTATGTTTATAAATTAAATATTTTATTTTTATTTTTCTAAATATTTTATTCCATAATATTGTTTTAAACACGTTAGTATAATAATTAAAAATTGTAAAAATACTATTTTGACGCGGTTTCGGCCAAACGCGGATAAAAGATGAAAATTAATAAAAATAAAATAAAATAAGCTCTCATGGCTAAATTATGAAATTGTCGACATCTCGAACGCTAAAATGGATAAAGTTCAAATCACGACTCGAAAATAGCTAAAACGACGATTTTTCGTTGAAACGGCTAAAAACAAAATAATAATTTCCTTAAAAATTAAATGCGGAATTTAGAGCTCGGTTAAAATGTTGACTGTAAAATACGAGATGCTACATTCTCCCACCTTAAGAGCGCCGTCCGTGCTCTATTCCGAACCTTTTTTTTATCTCTTCATAGGGTTTGTGACGGTTGATTCATAGTCGAAAAAAAAATCCATATCAGAAATGACGAGTCGAAAGAAGTTCATACCCCAAAGGATGATTCGTACGCACGCTATGTCGGATACACATAAGCCCACTGATTTATAATTTGTCACTTACAAAAAGAGGCGTCCCAATCCTTGTAAGTAATAATTTATAAACTTATGGTTCGGCGGTTTATAATTTTCTTATTCAAATAAAGAAGCGTCCTAATTTATTTCAATAAGACGATTATAAATCATCCTACTTAAGCATGACCGACACAAAAACACAATATCAAAACAGTGTTACAATAAGTTAAAGGGAGTGTCTACTTGACGGCATGATTCTTCAAAATCATAAGAAGTAACAAAAAGAGTAATGAGACGTTAGTCAATCGCGTTCCAAAGGTATGTGCCAAAAGACGACACGATCTGAGGTGACAAGATAAAGCCGCACTCGCATCAATTGGAAGATTTCAAAACAATGAATTACAAACACAACATAAGCGATTTAAAACTCGGAGTCGAACAATAAAATAACTAGTGGAATTGACAAAGTACACCGAAAGTCAGTATTATCAAAAAGGAAATAAAATAAAGTAACGTTAATGATTCGGAGATCACCGCATCGCTCATAAAATATCAAGAAAAAGAACTATTAAGAACTTACCATAGACCTATACTCATATGTAGTAATTATCAGTACAAAACCTACTGCCTTTACAATCTACCTTAATGGAACCTATATTTCAAAACTCGTAATAGTAAAAATGAAAACAGTTTTTCGCCTAAACAAGATGTTAACTCAGTTTAACTGAGATTACAAGATAAATACTCAAAGTGTTAAGATCCTAAGTGAAGTTATCATTTTATCATCATGTGCCAAATCTGATTATTTAAAACGTTTTCTTGTTATATCGTTTTTAGCATAATTCCCATTTTATAACTCTGTTTGACCAAAAACGAAAGCCCAATTTTAAGTTTATCTAAATCCTACAGGTTTTAATTGGAGAATGGGGATTTTGAAAATCTGGGCACAATTTATGATTAGTTTAGCCGTTTTAGTCGTAACTCATTCATTCGGAATGGTTACGACTCTATCCAAAGCCCCACATACACCTTGTATGTTGACCTACCCAACTAAGTACTATGGTTACAGGCTCCAGTAAAAAAAAATTATTTCAACATCATTTTCAACTTACCTAAAAATTCCGAAAGTAGGAAAAGCGACCGAAAATAGCAACACTTAAATGAATACCCTTTTATATATGGATTGAGCGGTATATCCGAAGATAAAATTAAGAATTTAAAAATATAATAGCTTACATATGTACGGGTATCCTAATATAGTACTCTCATTAACGTTCGAGGGAGAAAATAAGAAAACAGGAAGTACATCCTATGGCAACAACAACCTTGGAGACAAAGGGCACATAATTTTCACACAACTTGGACTTGTACAACACCTTTTCATTTAAACCTATCCATAACTTGTCCAAATTTGACCATAGTCTTCCTTAAGACCCTCCTTATGTCTCAAAGCACACTATTGCATTCTTTTTTACCAACTAACTCTTATATGTGCAAGTATTCAAGGAGAGATAGCACTTAGATAGCATAACACTTTACAAAAATAAAAAATCTCTTCCTTTGTCCTCTCATTTGGCCACGGCAAACAAACATCCCCTTAAGTAATCCATACAAAATTTTCTACCTCATTTACATACATACCTACATCATTCCTAAGATATACTAAGATGTTTCCAAGCATTGGTTAACCATTTTCAAGTAATTATCAAGAAAAGGAAAGCTAGGGTTTCATATGGAAAATTAGGGTTTTCTTGGTTGCTAGCTTTGGTTTTAAGTCTAAGCAAGGGTTTAGCTCTTATTTCTCAACATCATCATTCATCATTAAGGTTATCTAGCACCTTTATCTTTTCATTTCATGAGTTTTTATGCATATGTTAGTCTTTATAGCAAAATCACCATTTAGGACTTTTTAACATGTAAAAAGGATTTTTACTTATAATTATGGATTTGTTCACTTTTAAACATGTTATGATGTTAATGAGATCATGTTAAAATGGATGTAAAAGGATTGTACCATGTTGTTTTGGTGTAAAAATGGATAAATACAAATTAGGGTTTATAAAGTTTACTTAATATGTTATAAGTAAAAGAAATGCAAATGACATGTAAATCTTGTTTATGGACTTTTGGTTATGTTATATGATCACTAAAATAAAGTTATATTGGAAGTATAAATCTTGTACACACTTGGTTAATGTATAAAAAGTTCAAGTATGAACTTGTAGTTAAAAGGTACTTAAGTAAAGTTTATGTTTTCATGAGATGTTTATGACTTGTACATCTTGGTAACTTGGACAAATGGATAATATGTGGACTAATGGACTTATTATATGTAACACATATAACATATATGGTATATATAAGACTTGTGGTAAAGTTACAAAGTTGAAAGTATGAAAACAAAAGTTAAATATGGACTTAAGAAAGTCATCACAACTTTCTGCCAAAAATTCGTATAAAAATATATTTATATTATATTTTTATAAAATACTACATCTCAAGACGAATCCGGACATGTAAGAAACTTGAAAAACGGATAAATAACGAAAAAGTTACGGTAAAAACAAGTTATACGATAAATAAACGGATTTATAAAAGAATTTTTATAAAACAATTTATAAAAATTATATAAAACAACAAGTTTAGTATTTTTAACAGATTGCATATATTTTTAGGATTCCAAAATGATAAGAAACGAAAAATTTCAATTAATAACGAATGAGTTATGAATTTCGCAAGTTTACAACAATTAATACTTTTATAAAACTATTTTTATAAAAGTTACTATTCATGACAGAAACTTTTACTTTTGTAAACCTCATAAATCATTAGAACTTTCAATTACGAGAACGTGCTTGAAAGAATCGCTAAAAACGGAGCTATAACGACTAAAATACGACGTTTACGGGTTTTACAATAACTAAAACTATAAAAAAAAATAACTTTATAACTGGCGTGAACAGTAAAAAGTACTGTTCATCAGGGGATTAAAAAAATATAAAAATGTCAAATTATGATAACTCGTCCTAATACAAAAGCGTGGGCATAAGAAACGTCAAAATCGGGCTTAAAACGCGAAAGTTACGCCAGTTTTACTAAAACGGTAATTATAAACGTTTTTACTTATTAAACACAATTTTACCAAAACGATTAGATGGTGATTGAGCTATATAGAATTATATGTGGTTATCAAAGTACTATATTACTAGGGAGTTTCATAATGAGGCCTCTTCGGGGTAGCGTATCGACGAGTTGCTGGATTTACTATTTAAAGTGTCCTAACTCCTCATACGTTCATTACATGACCTCTTAATTATGATAGCCTAAATGATAGTATGATGTAACTAACATAAGACTTGCATATGATGTTAGTTAATCATAGCGATTAGTGCTTATATGACCTATATTGGATTAGGTTGCCTTCGGATTCCTTCGTGATGCAATTTTCTATTGTGAATACTTGTTGACTACCATTCACTCAAGGTGAGTTCATAGTCTCGCATTTCAATCTTTTCAATGTTTTATAAACCCGCGAGGGGAATACATGCTCGTTTACAAACTTATATATTTTACCACTAACAATTACATTTCAATACTTTGTGAGTTCATATCCCCACCTTTTCTCTTTTTAATGGTTTTCATAAATTATTTTCGGGGTGAGAATACGTGCTTGTTTTACTACATAAACTTATTGATTTCTATATGTAAGCGTTACCTGACTATTTTTACTAAGCTTGTTGTAACTTGTTTACTACATGAATTGAGATCACTTAATACCTATTTTGAAACCGTGAATTTTAGAAACATGATTGGTTTTACTAAACGGACACAAGTGTTACAAAGTGTATGCCTATCCATATTACTGCTGAATAATTATTGCTAATTACCTTATAGTCCGTGAAGTCCCTATTTATCATGAACCCGTTAATTGCCTTATTGGAAGATAATCGCGATGTTTGTGGATAGATCTATTTCGGATTGACAATCCCCACCTTACTTTGGTCACTAGTTTTGATCGTGTGCATTTAACATTGAGATGTGCATAGGTTGTTGGAAAGTGCCACCTGATTGGGGCAAAAATCTAGTTAAGGCTTCGGGGTCATGAGCTTAGTGCAATAATACCTGTTATATATTTAGACTTGGTGAATGTGTTTCCCTTGTCTACCTTACTTGTTTTGGACTTCGGAATACGTACTTAGTCCACCATTACTTCGATCTTGTGGTCCACTACTGAACATTACTAGATTTATTAAATCACTACTTGGATTTCGGAACTGATACCTTTAAATGTTGTAACGCTTCTTTTCTTACGAAAATATTTCTTAAATTATTTCAATACTGTTTTTACTTAAACCTATGAATTCACCAACATTATTGTTGACGTTTTTGCGTGTATTTTCTCAGGTTATTATTCTGCTAGCTGAGCATTGGGAGCATTCGAGTCGCGCGGATATAATTTTTGAAGGCTTAATAACTTGTATACCATTCGACAAACGTTTTAAAATAAACAAAATGTTTCTATTGCATTATAAATGGGATCCTTTGTAAACTCTGATTTTAATATAACGAATGTGAAATTTATCTTAAAATGTCTCTTTTGAGGTCGTTTTCTGTGATTTGTGCGTATGGACTATGATGTCGCACCCCAATGTTACTATTCCGCTGTCGTCCGATTTTAGGGGTGTGACATTACTCATCCACTAAACATATTAATTCTATTCAACAGCTGATAGCCTATTGTCTCCTTACCGGGACAAAGGTTGACATAGGAAAGTTCATTTACAGTGATCTCATAACCAGGCTCACAAATAAGTCTAGGTAGAAATACGTTTCCTACCCTAGATTTGTTTCGTATGCCTTAGAAATGTTACTGGGTACTCAATACGCTCAGGACCAAAAACTTGGGAGTCTTCCTAACGTCTTGAGTAACTCAAATTTTACAAAGGACCATCCAAAGTCACTGATATTGAATTGACGGCCTTAATGATTGCTGTGAACAATCTTGGAACCTCAGTGTCTCCACTCCTTTTTTCTGTAAAGAAAAGGAAGTCTCAGACTGTGTCTTAGCCAAAACCAAAGACACAGGGCCCTGAGGCTTCAGATTCACTACCTCAAAAGAGGAAACAACCTAAGCCTAAAAGGTCCACCCCTCAGACCCAAGCAACATCACCCCGTGTGCCAACAGAGGATTCTAATAAAACCCAGCCAGTCTCCTTGAGACAAACTGCTCATCCCTAAGATACATAGAGAAACATACAACTCAGTGTTAAAGGATTCCATTCTCCACCTAATGAGGATGGAAAACTATTGATTGCGCATTTGCAAGATTTAATACTATTATTTTATTTATAATATAAAAAAAACTACATCTTTAAAAGCACTTGACGAATTCTTTTCAACTCGTAAGGAAATTCTCTTGAGGGATTGATGTTTTGTCGTGTAGGGTCAATTATTTGATTATCAAGTTTTACATTTATATTTAGCCGACAAACCTAAAACAACACTTTAACGAGCAGTGTACCCGGTCAAGATGGAGTTCGCGGTAAGTATGGTGTCACATACTAAAAGTGGAAATCTAATCCTATATTCTATCAGTATTTTAATTAATCTATTTACTGGTTAAACATATGCTATGTACGTTGTCTAATGAAATGGGGGTTCAGCCTGAGAGACTAGCACAGGTTTGGTGATGACAAATACCAATTCAATACACAATAAACACAAAAAAGGAAGATTAGAAGATAGAAAAGCGGTACAAGCCAAATGATAGAAAACTGTATTAGCTATATTAAATCAGGTTCAATGCTGGTTTGTTTTGTAACACCCCCAAAATTCGTGTCGCAGCGGAAATGTGTCCGAGGGAGTTACTTCATAATACACAGCGCTAGATACAAGAGAACGACCTCTAATGTGTGTTGAAAAAATAATCCTACGTTGATTTCTTTGAAATTGATATAACATTTGTTTTTTAATGCATCACCATGAAAAAACTTGGAATGATAGACTCAATGCACTTCAAGTAAGCTAAAGTATCTATATCATGGGGAAATCATGCTTAAAACCGTCATTCATAAAGTTTGTGAGTTGATAGGTTAGTTTAAAATGAATGTATTGTTTCAAATGGAATGTATTTGTCCACGGTATATCACAGTACCATGTATCAAATCCTAAGATTTTTAAAAGAATGACGACACATTTATGTCACCAAGTACCAATCTTTATCCCAAAAGATTTGTAAAGAATGCATGACCATTTAGTCACCAAAATATTTCATGTATGTATTGCCACTTTATTCAAGGCACACTAATATCCATGTGTGTATAATAACAATGATTACTGATTACTCTAAGCTCTTGAAACTGAATGCGTTCAACAGAAATAATAGCCATGTGCTTACACGGATGTCCACTGGGACACACTCAGTATTTGAATTACTTTACATGTGCCTACACGGATTGCCCCACCTGGACAACCTCGACATTGAATTATTTTAACGTGTGCCCTAACCGGATGCCCCCAACTTGACACCCTCAGCATTGAATTACTTTACGTGTGCCTACACCGGATGCCCCTACCTGGACACCCTCAGCATTGAATCACTTTATAACATACAACCTGAGCTAATCCGTAATCATAAAAGTATAGTATGTGTTTACGTTCAAAAACTAAACCAAGTATTGTATCTCCTCGCGAGATGTATAAATGAGTATATAAACCAAACAGGTAATCAACCATATAAATGCATTTGTAAACAAGCATGTTCTCACCCTAAAATATATGTAAAACGAGTAAAAACAGGGGAGCTATAAACTCACAATATCCTTTAAAAACAATCACGTTGTTATAAGATAATCGAGTAAGTATAGAGTTGAGAACAAGAATGTATCCCCCTCGCCGGTGTATTGACATTCAAAAGATTGAAAAGCGAGGTTTGAACTCACCTCGATGATGGAAGAACGATTGACTCAGGATAGGCATCTACTATGCACACACAAGTGGAAGACGAAACGGCTCAATCAGAAGTTGCAAATAATCTTACACGGCTAAGTCCCACTAGCCTAGGATAACGTATTTGGGATTCCCGATGAATGTTACGTCAACTCGACACGTGATAAAGATGTTAGATTCTAAATTGTAAACGCTTGGTGGTTGGTTAAATAAATTAATATTGAAAGTGAACGCAAACAGTATGTATTACATCCTAGTATATTAATACATATGAAAAATAAATTATATTATACTCATACCGTGGGTTTATTTAACAAAGATAAAACCATTCCCACAGATTCATATGAGTATATAATACTTTACAGGTTTTATATAAGGAAACGTGAGAAAAATAATTGAAACTTGATATTTATGAACAATTTAATAATAAAAAAATCCTTGCATAAAGTAAGACCACACGTCTTAAATGTTATAGTTTAAACAAAAACGATGTTTGCTAAAGCTTTTAACTACAATTATGATTTAGATTCTAGCGGGACAATTATAAAATATTACAATAATATTTTATAAATTTACATTTTGATTTACATCGAGGGTCGTGTCTATAATAGTATTCTCATTGCAACATATAGTTTTCGTTCGTTTATGGTTATTGTTATACACAAAACAAATAATAAAAACTACAAATTATTATATCTTTAAAATATAATTTAGTCCCTTTTATCGGTTTCTAAAATAATAGAAACTTTGTTGTAAAACATTACTAAATATAAAAATTTATTAATTTCGCATGACATTTCCGTTTATATTATCGTTTCCCAGATTTATAAAAACTAATGTTTTCTTTGTCCACTTTCAACAAAACCGCGCGTTGCCAAATATCTACGTGTTTTAAATTCTATATTATATATATATTTATAACTAAAAAATTAAAAATATCATATTTATTTAACAGTAACCACATTTTAAATTATTGATTTATAATTTATAAAGGTCTCAGGGTCTTATTTATTAGTCAAGTGTATAAACAACGAACCTCGTAGTTTCGGTAAACCACGCTCCTTATTTCGGATTTTACTGTTGTCCCAAACGCACCCTTACAACCTTCAAACACACCCCTATGTCGTTTCCTGTTAAACCAAACACCCCCGTTTGGCAAAACTGCCAAACCAAACACCCCCATTTGGCCAAGCTGCCAACTAAAGCCCCTTATCCTTTTTGTTAATCTAAAACACCACACTAATCTAGTTTGATGGCCAACCAAAAACACTCCTTATTGCAAAAATCTGCTAAGCCTAACGCCCCTTTGTGGTTTTTATCAACGCCATAAACACCCTTGTGCGTTGGGCTGTTAAGCCAAACGCACCCTATAGTTGGTGTTATGACAACCAAACACCCCTGGGTGTTTATTAAAAAACAACCAAAACGCACACCAGGCGCTGTGTAACATAACAACGCTCCCTATGTGGGTGACAGTAAAAACCACGCACCCTAATTTTGCGAAACAATTAACCAAACGACACCCCCTTCTGTTACAACTTAAACGAACCCAACGCCTCTTGTCGGGTTGACCAAACCAGACGACCCTTTTCGGTGTTAACAACAACAACCGACAACCTATGGCGCTGAACCAACACTAAAACGCACTCTTGAGGTGCTATGAAAACCCAACGCACCCTCGGCTGGTGAAAAGAAAAACCAATCGCCTTGGTGCATATAAAAAAATATAAACGGACCCTCGTTGGTGGTTGATGGTGACGATGATATTGGAGGTGGTGGCGTGGTAACAGCGGCTGTGGCTGCCGGAGGGGGAAGAAACGGCGCGTGGCCGCGAGTGGTGGTGGGGATCGAGTAGATCCGGTGGTGAGGATTATTTTTGGTTTCGGTCAGAAAAGTTTTCCGGTGGCGGTTGGCCGGAAAAGATGGCAGCGGTGGTTGGCCGGATAATGAGGGAGAGAGAGAAGAGGGTGTGTGTGTTTTTATTTATTATTTATAAAATGAAAGTTGTACTATAAAAATTTTATATTTATAATATTTATATATATATTTTATTATATATATTATATTATATTCATATATATTATATATTTAAATTAATATATAAAATTTTATAAATTATGTTGCAGTCCCAATAAGTTTGGGGTTTACATTGTAAATATTTCAAGGGACCAAAAGTGTAACATTTGAGTATTATTTTGTAAAATAATGGTTCGGGACCCGTTTGAGCGACTTAACGGATGGTTTAAAATACGAAACTTGCGCCATTGCGTTCGGAATAATTTTTCCAATAAAAATGAGTATTCATTTGATAGTATTTCATAAATATTTTTATAATATCTATAAAAATATCTGTTATTTATTTTGAAACCCGGTTATGTCTTGTTCGAAAGTAAAAATAAAAATAAATTTTTAACCCGTATATTCGCGTTATCAACAAACGTTTTCGAATAAAATGATGACTAATTTTTTTAAATATTTTTATTTAATAAAAAGTGGTATTTAAATATAATTTAATTATTTTCGCGATTCTAAATCTTGCGAGGCATTTCAGTCACTTTTGACTGTTTTCGGGCCTCGGTCAAAAACTGAAAAAGTTGTCAGAATGTCGTTTTACATCAAATGCTTAGCGTCCGATAATGAAAAACGTGATTTAGCTGCTCGTTTTTGATAAATCAACTTAAGAATAACATATATTTTCTCGTTTCTTTTCAAATAAATTTGAAAACTAAATTCGTAATGAGAGATAAATAATAATAAAATTGATTTTATTTTTTTAAATAATTTTCAGGACACAAATTTACCTGGCTACGCGGTAATCGTTTTTTGTGACCGTTACAATGTAAAAGTAAAAGTCAGTCAGACCCGAAAAAATTTAAAGGGTAAAATAGTCATTTTAAAAATCGAAACTTTCCAGTTGTTACAGTACCTACCCCTAAAGAAATCTAGTCCCGAGATTAATTTGTGTCAACGTTTGTGTGACCAAGGAAAAAGATTCAAGATTTAATAAATCGTTCTAAAAAAGACGTGATAACTTTATTCAGCTAATATTGTTGCTTCCTCACTTCTTTAATATACCAGAATTTTGGATAGGGTTGACCAAAAAGATATTAAATCCGTCATGGGTATTCTCGAAATCCTTACAGGCTTATGACTAGATATAAACGCGTTATACGGAGGAGTCTCTTTATAGTGAAAGCCGTCAAAGGAGAAAGTGTAGACGCGGGAGTATGTTTATATAAGTTTTCTAAATGTCCGAGGTCGGAGTCTACGTTTCTACTATCTGTAATGTTTCTTATGATTCACATGGCACGTGGCTTATGGATGTAAGTACCCAATTATTGGCAGTATAGGATGCATGCGACCTAAGTCTTCCTACTAGTGTCCGAATGAATAGTTCGACTATCTCTTTCGTCGATAGGTGTTTATCTGGTTTAGGGGGGTTGCATTACCTATTGGATAAAGTTGTACAAGCTGGGACCACTCTAGGGCCCAACAACAGCAACCATAACAACAGTAATCCTAACAATTGGTGATGAGATGCAGAGGGTGAGGACCCTCCGAGAAACAACTACTCCCCAGAATAAGTTCAATAAATGGGAAAAGCTCGCGGAGAGCTTATGCGATAGACGGCGGATTATGGTACTCAGTCTGTTAGCTCCACAGACAGTATTGATTGTAAGGATTTGCAATGGCAAAAGTAATAACTTAAGTATGAGATAAGGTAGTTCCAAATGAGGCCTTAAGATTCTGCTGAGTGGTAAGTCATGATTGTGTTTCTAGACCTTTTTAACGGATTCCTGTGATTATCGGGTCCAAGTTCATACTCATGTCATATCGGATACCATTAAGCCCACTCATTTATAATTCATTACTTACATAAAGGAGCGTCCTAATTTATGTAAGTAAGAATGATAAACTTATGGTTCGGGGATTTACAATTTCTTTATTTAACTGAAGAGGCGTCCCAATCCTTTCAAATAAAGAGATTATAAATCATCCTACTTAATAATTTCTGATGCAATACGCGTACTCACATAACCTTCAAGGTGGTGGATGACATGACGATGCATGTGCTCTAATGAGTATGGGACGAGTGTTTAAAACTCGTCTTCGAAGACGGGAGTAAAACTACCAAGGAACATCGACCTAGAGTTCAAGATAGTTAATGAGTACTCGGTTAGAGTAAACAAGGTAAAAGTCTCGATGAACCAGTCAACATAGCAATTATCATATAAATTCCTACCTATTACAAGTCCCGCCCATACAGACTGTAATACTTAGATTTATAACATATCCATGTAAAACAGAACTGTGGGCTTTGTTACATAGCAATTTATATATCAATCCTCATATTACAATCTCCGCACTCCATACAAGATTTGTAATACTTAGATTCATACATAATTCTATGTAAACAAAATGTGCCGGGCTTTATTAACTTAGCAATTATCATTCAATCCTCATATTACATAGATCCCGCCATACAAGTTTTTTAATACTTAGATTCCATTAAATTCTAGTAAACAGGAACTGCGTGACGGGTTTTGTTAACATAGCAACTATCTATAAATCTCCTATTATCATATGTCTCGACACATACAAGACTTGTAATACTTAGATTTATATATAATCCCATGTAAACAAAAATTATGATGGTCTTCGTGTAATACGATATTGCATACAACTATGAAGAAAGTAATATTCTTAAAGACTATTGATCAACTTACAATGCCTGAGAATGAAATGAGACCATTATGTAATTCACAATGTCTGACGAGTAGAATGAGACCATTGTGCAACCCATAATGTCTAAAAATAATGAGGCCATTGTGCAATCACAATGCTTAAGAGGGTGTTTTGGTAATTTCTATAATAACTCTTATATAAATAACCGCATGATATACTCAGAGTACGCAAGCATATATATATCATATATATGTATGACATGTAAGCACTTAATGCAGCGAGTAATGTAAGCACATAAGCAAGTAGCGTGTATGCACTTTGAAAATGTTTTGATGTGATGCAATGTTGTGAAAAACGGTTATAGTCTAGGGGTAAAATATGCACCTAGTTCTCTATAACCTGTGCTGCTGATACTAATCGGTAACCACCCCCAATAATTGTGTCCGACAGCGGAAATGTGTCCGGGGGAGTTACTTCATAATTACATAGCGATAGATACAAGAGAACGACCTCTAAATGTGTCGTTTGAAAAGTAATCTCGTTGATTTCCTTGAAATTGATATAACATTTGTCCTTAATTGCATCACCATGGAACAACTTGAATTGTATAGTCTCCAATGCTTCCAGTAAGCCAAGTATATATATCACCTGAGAAAAAACGTGCTGTTAAAACGGTCAACATAAAGTTGGATGAGTCTTAGGTTAGTTTATATATGAATGTAAGTTTCAAATGAATGTATTTGTCAACTGTGTCATTCACATTACATGTAAATCCAAAGATTATTAAGAATGCAGACACATTTATGTCACCAAAAGTACCAATCTTATCCCAAAGATTTATAAAGAATGCATGACCAATTTAATGTCACCAAAATGTTTCAAGTATGTATTGCCACTTTATTCAAGGCACAGTAAATATCCATGTGAGTATAAAACAATGATTACGATTACTCTAAGCTCATGAAACTGATGCGCTAAACAGAAATAATAAGCCACGTGCTTACACCGGATTGTCCCCACATGGACACCCTAGATTGAATTAATTTACATGTGCCATAAACCGGATGCCCCATATGGACACCCCTCAGTATTGAATTATTTTACGTGTGCCTACACCGGATGCCCCCACCTGGACACCCTCAGCATTGAATTATTTTACGTGTGCCTACACCGGATGCCCCCACCTGGACACCCTCAGCATTGAATCACTTTATAACATACAACCTGAGCTAATCCGTAATCATAAAAGTATAGTATGTGTTTACGTTCAAAAACTAAACCAAGTATTGTATTTCCTCGCGAGATGTATAAATGAGTATATAAACCAAACAGGTAATCAACCATATAAATGCATTTGTAAACAAGCATGTTCTCCCCCAAATATCATGTAAAACGAGTAAAAAATAGGGGAGCTATAACTCACAATATCCTTTAAAACAATCACGTTGTTATAAGATAACCGAGTAAGTATAAGAGTTTGTAGACAAGCATGTATCCCCCTCGCGGGTTTATAAAACATTCAAAAGATTGAAAAGCGAGGTTATGAACTCACCTCGATGATGAAGAACGATTGACAGATAGGCATCTACTATGCACAAACAAGTGGAAGACGAACGACTTCGTCAAGAAGTTGCAGCTAATCTTAACGGCTAAGTTCCACTAGCCTAGGATAATGTATTTGGATTTCTCGATGTATGGTTACGTCAACTCGACACATTGATAAAAATTGTTTCAAATTGTAACGGCGTGGCTGGTTGTTAAATAAATAAATTGAAAAGTGATCACAAAGTATGTAATATATTCTGTATATATTACATATGAAAAATAAACCCTTATATAACTCATACCGTGAATTATATAACAAAGATAAACAATCCAAAGATTAATGTGAAGTATATAATACTTTACAGGTATTATATAAGAAACGTGAGAAAATAATTGAAACAAGATATTTTGACACCAATTTAATTAATAAAAAATCCTGGCATAAAAGTAGACACACGTCTTAAAGTTATAGTTTAAACAAACGAAGTTTGTAAAGCTTTTACAACAATTATGATGTTATCTTCTAGCGGACAATTATAAAATATACAATAATATTTTATAAATTTACATTTCGTTTCCTCGACGGGTCGTGTCTAAAATAGTTATCTCATTGTAACAATATAGTTTTCGTTCGTTTATGGTTTTGTATAATACAAATTATTATATCTTTAAAATATAACTTAGTCCCTTTTATCGGTTTTTAAATTAATAAAAGCTTTAGTACAACATTACTAAATATAAAAATTTATATAAATTTCGCCATGACATTTCCGTTTATATATCGTTTCCCATATTTATAAAACCTAATGTTTTCCCTTTTTCACTTTGCAACAAAACGCGCGTTGCAATAATATCTACGGGTTTTAATTTTTAATATTTTTATTATTTTATAACTAAACAATTAATAATATCATATGTATTTAACCATTATAACCACCATTTTAAATTTCTGTTTTATAATTAGAAAGTCTCGTGTTTTATGTATTAGTCAAGTGTATAAAACCAAACGAACCCTCGTGTTTCGTAAACCATACGCTCCCTTATTTTTTCGATTTATGCTGTCCCAACGCACGCCTTACAGCCGTGTTGTTAACCCAAACAACACCCCCCCACCCCCTATGTCGTTTCTGTTTAAACCATAACTCCCCCGTTTGGCCAAGCTGCCAAACTAAACACCCCCGTTTGGCCAAGCTGCCAAACTAAACGCACCCTAATCCTTATGTCTCTAATCTAAAACACCATACCTAATCAGTTTCTGCACACCTAAAACAACTCCCTTATTGCAAAACTGCTAAGCAACGCCCCTTTGTGGTTTTTAATCAACGCCAAACACACCCTTGTGCGTGGGTTGTTAAGCCAAACGCACCCTCTGGTTGGTGTTATGACAACTAAACACCCCTTGGCTGTTTATAAGAACAACCAAACGCACCCAGGCGCTGAGTAACACAACAAACGCACCCTATGTGGGTGACAGTAAAACCAACGCACCCTAAATTTGCGAAACAACAAACCAAACGAACACCCCCTTGCTGTTACAACCTTAAACCGAACCCAACGCATCCTTGTCGGGTCTGACCCGAACCCGACGCACCCTTTTCGGTGTTAACAACAAACCAAACCGCACCCTATGGCGGATGAAACAACACTCAAACGCACCCTTGATGGTGCTATGAAAACCCAACGCACCCTCGGCTAGTGAAAAGAAACCGAACGCACCCTTGGTGCTTATTAAAATATATAAACGGACCCTCGTTGGTGGTTGATGGTGACGATGATATTGGAGGTGGCGGCGTGGTAACAGCGGCTGTGGCTGCCGGAAGGGGAAGAAACGGCGCGTGGCCGCGAGTGGTGGTGGGGATCGAGTAGATCCGGTGGTGAGGATTATTTTTGGTTTCGGTCGGAAAAGTTCGTCTCGAAACAAGTTTCTGGCGATGTTTGGCCGGAAAAAGATGGCGGCGGCGGTTGCCGGATAATGAGGGGAGATGGGAATAGGGGTGTGTGGTTTTATTTATTATTATAAATGAAAGTTGTATATAGGATCTTTTATTATATATATATTTATTATATATATATATATATATTACTATATTATATACTATGTATATATATATATATATTTTTTATATTATATACTTATATTATATATAGTATATAAAAAGTATAAATATGTGGCATGTCCTATAAGTTTGGCGGGTTTAATTGTAAATATTTCAAGGGACCAAAAGAGTAACATTGATGCGTTGAGCGAGTATTATTTTGTAAAAATGGTTTCAGGACCGTTTGAGCGACTTAACGGATGGTTAAATATGGAAACTTGCTGTCATGCGTTCGAATAAATTTTTCCATAAAAAATGAGTATTGCATTTGATAGTTTTTATAAATATTTCTAATATCTATAAAATATCTGGTATTTATTTTGAAAACGTTTATGTCTGTCCGAAAGTAAAAAATAAAAAATAAATTTTGCTAACCCGTATGTCAGGTTATCAGACAAACGTTTTCGAATAAATGATGAAAATTTATTAAATATTTTTATTTAATAAAAAGTGTTAATTAAATATAATTTAATTATTTTCTCGATTCTAAATCTTGCGAGGGCATTTCAGTCACTTTCTGACTGTTTTCGGGTCTCGGTCAAAACTGAAAAGTTGTCAGGAATGTCGTTTTACATCAAATTGCTTTAGAGTCCGAATAATGAAAACGTGATTTAGCTGCTCGTTTTTGATAAATCAACTTAGTAATAACATTTATTTTATTGTTTCTTTTCAAATAAATTGAAAACTAAATCTGTAATGAGGATAATAATAATATTTATGGAATTTATTATTTTAAATTAATTTTCAGGAATTTACGGCTAAGCGGTAATCGCTTTTTATGTGATTGCTACAAAGTTTAAGTCAATAAAGTCAAGTCAGACCAGAAAATCAAAGGGTAAAATAGGCTATAAAAATCCAAAAGTTCCCAGTTGTTACATGTTTGTTTGTGCAATGATTTACTTATTCTCGAAGCGATAACATCTTAAGACTTAGGCAGAATCATCCTAAGACCTAGATACGATTAATCCTGTCACAATTAAACGCATTCGCATAAAGCATCCTTTAGTTTAATTATAATCTATCTTAGAGAATTAAAGTAGTGGTGATCCTGTTAAAACTCTAGCCCAATGGGACTTTACCCACTTATTGTTTGAAGGTGTTTTATATACTAGTAGTCCACTATTCCAATCTTTATCAGTTAATTAAGAGCATGATTGCTGAAACATAAACTGGTCACCTACCGGTCCAACTAAGCTCATAATCAAAAGACAAAGACAAAGACAGAACGTTATTTATGATCATGTTGGTCTATTTATATAAGACACGATATGAAGAGGTATCCCGGTATCTAGATTACTTGGTCCGTATCACTAGACCTAGTTGAATGATAGGTCGCATATTCAAACACATAAACAAATATGAGGTGATAAACATAATTAAACAATCAACGATAATATAAGAAATTGAGGGGGTTTTTAAAAACAAACCAAACATTAAATCTCATTAAGATGGTCTAATATCCAGGGTTATTAGCCCACAACCATTGTAATTATACAAGGCGTTAATCAAACAATTTAATCGAACGATTGAAGAGAGTAAAGAATTTACACGATGTTCCTTCTATTGATTTGTTGATCGATGTTTACTTGGTAGCTGATCTTCTCTTCTAAATATTCGTCTTCAGTGAGTATGTATAAGGAAATATGATATTGCACACTAAAATCGTTTTTAAGTCTTCTATTATATAGTTGCTTAAAATACTCGATACGCCGTATCCAGAAGGCGGTACAGTGTATTGAGATGGATTCCTTTTAGTGCGTTCTACGTTCGTAATTAAATCTTTGTTATCATTCCCATTGACTTGATTTACTGTATCTTTTAATAGTTTTCTTCATGGATCGGCGAATGTATATTAGCTTGGATAGACGTAGTGGGAATTGGTCAACGCATTTTCTTGTGAGGTCTTGGCTGTTGATTGGTATCGCTTTAGTTGGATACGACGTATTGGTGAATTTTCAAAAATCTTCAAATGTCTTTGTTTTAGCTCTAATTTATGCGCCTTTTAGCTTATCTTCACAAAACACTCTGAATTTACTGAATTATCAAAATAACTTTAAAGCAATTAAGTACCACATTATGTAATAATTATATATGTAGGAAGAATTAGGATGGGATAAATGATATAATAAAGTGACGTTATTTGATGTCATCAAATATCCCTCCACTTGAATCCTACTTGTCCTCAAGTAGACTTAGTGTCGAATGAGTTATTAAACTAAGGATCACAAATAACGTTATGTCTTTGTCTTTTAATTATGAGCTTAGTTTAATAACTCATTTGACACTAAGTCTACTTGAGGACAAGTAGGATTCAAAGTGGGAGGATATATTGATGACATCAAATAACGTTTCACTTTATTATTTCATTTATCTCCCATCTATTTTGCCCATTTTATATAATTATTGCATTATTTGGTACCTTATTTGCTTTAAAGTTGATTGTTTTTAAATTTATTTTTATCAACTTTAAAGCATTTAAGTTACTAAATATGCAATTATTATTAAAAGTGGGAAAATAGATGGGATAAATGCTTTTAATAAAGTGGGACGTTATTTGATGTCATCAAATTTCCCTCCACTTGAATCCTTCTTGTCTCAAGTAGATCTTAGTGTCAAATTGTGTTATTTAAACTAAGCTCCTAATTAAAAAGACAAAGACATAACGTTTATTTGTGATCATTAGTTTAATACTCTTCGACACTAAGTCTACTTGAGGTCAAGTATAGATTCAAGTGGACGGGATATTTGATGACATAAATAAGTCTCTTTTATTATATCATTTATCCCATCTGTTTTATCCACTTTTATATAATTATTACATTATTTGATACTTAATTGCTTTAAAGTTTGATAAATGCAGTTAATCAGGGTGTGTTTTGTGTAAGATAAAGCTAAAAGGCGCATAAATTAGAGCTAAAACGAAGACATTGAGTTTTCTGAAATTCACCATTACGTTGTATCCAACTAAGAGGGGGGGGTCGCGTATCAACGCCAAGGCTTCACAAGATAAAATGCGTTTGACCAATTCCCTCAATACGTCGTATCCATGCTAATCTTACATACGCCGTATCCATGAAGATAACTATTAAATGTTACAGTAAATCAAGTCAATGGGAATGATATCAAGATTTATTACGAAACGTAGAACGCACTACATGGAATCCAGCTCAATACACTTGTTCAACCGACCTATCTGGATACGGCGTTTGGGTTATCGGTGTATTTTTTAGCAACTATAAATAGAAGACTTAAAAACGAGTTTTCAGTGTGCAATATCATATTCCTTATACCATACTCACTGAAGACGAATTTTAGAAGAGAAGATCAGCTACCAAGGTCAAACATCGATCACAAATTCATAGAAGACATCGTGTAATTCTTACTCTCTCAATCGTTCGATTTTAAATTGTTTGATTACGCTTGTATAATTACAATGGTTGTGGGCTAATACCCTGGATTTAGCCATTTAATGAAAAGTTTAATGTTTGGTTTTGTTTTAAAAATCATTTCTTAATTTATCGTTTTGATTGTTTAATTATGTTTTATCACCTCAATATTTGTTATGTTTTTAAATTGCGACCTATCAATTCAATGGGTTTAGTGTTTACGGACCAAGTAATTAGATACGGGAATAGCTCTCCATATCGTGTCTTATATTACTGGACCAACATGATCACAAATAACGTTCTGTCTTTGTCTTTTGATTATGAGCTTAGTTGGACCGGTAGGTGACCCGTTTATGTTTTAGCAATCATGCTCTTAATTACTAATAAAGATTGGAATAGTGGACTACTAGTATATAAACACCTTTCAAACAATAGGTGGGTATGTCCCATTGGGCTAGAGTTTTAACAGGATCTCACTACTTTAATTCTTAAGATAGGAATAGAATTAAAAACTAAAGGATGCTTTATGCGGATGCGTTTAATTGGAAGGATTTATGTATCTAGGTTTAAGATGATGTCCCTTGCTAAGTCTTAAGAATGATATGTCGCTTCGAGATAAGTAAATCATTGCACAAAAACAAACATGTAACAACTGGGAATTTTTGGATTTTTAAATGACTATTTTACCCTTTGATTTTTCTGGTCTGACTTGACTTTTTGACTTTTAACTTTGTACGGTCACATAAAAGCGATTATTTTTTTGGCTTTTTAGTGATTTTTAAGACAAGTAATGAAAATTTAAGAGCTAAGCTACCTAAGCTAAAAACAGATGAAAATTTATAACTAATAAGCACAAAGAGATAATTATAAGCACAAATAAGCAACTAGATTAAGCAAATAAGCAGATCTACACTAATAAGCAATTATTAAGCTATATATTGAAGAACAAAGGAAATTAAATGAGAACTTACTAGAGCTTCAGCTAAACAGAAGCTAAAGGGCTCAAATGAGCTTATCAACAGCTCTGGCTTATCCTAAGATAAGCCAGTAAAGTCCTTGGGATCCCTTCCATTATTGGATCCCCTTCCATAAGCTTAATAAGTCCAATTATCAAGGTAATTAGCTGATTTTATTTATTTAAGTAGATTAATAAGACTGAATTAAGCTCAATCTAAGCTTAGAGACTTAGAGAGCTAATAAGAGCTTATTGAGAGCTTATGAGTCATTAACATGAGAACACTAGAGCTATTTGAGAATTTATAACAATTTTATTAAAAGAAGACTGAATTTCATTTACTAAAAGCTTGTTACATTACTGGAAAGAGATTATAATAGGAATTTAAAGAAAATACATGAAAATTTCATAAGCTAAACTAAATTAAGCTAAAAAATTTACAAGAAAAAAAAGATGCTCATGTGTGTGTGAGTGAGGGCCTTTTATAGCTGCTGAGAGAACCTTCTAGGGTCTGAGCACTCTTACACACACCTTTTAATCTCCACCCTTTATTCATTCCAATCATTGGATATTTACTTTCGGACGTTAGATCGCATATGTGCACACACGGATTACCAGCGTGGTAATCCGTGATTGTGATACCTTGTGCTTTCCCTAAGAGCGACTCAAGTGTAAATATCCCCATTCCTTGTGCTTTCTTCTTATTGACGTGGCATTCCCCTTGTTAGGGATTGACCAATGGCATTGCTTAGTGATGTAATGACCCTGCCACATCAATCATTTGTACTTGAATTATCTACTTTGTCCCTCAATTTTAATTTGCCCCATGGTTTTACTTCGTGGTGAAAGGTTAGGGATGGGTGAATAGTGAAACAAATTCTCCCGCCCAATTTTTAACTGAAAAGGGTAAAAGGGGTGTAAGTTTGAGCTATTGGCAAATTGAGTCCTTCTCTTTGTGAAGTGTAAATGTAATACACATCCAAGTGTATAACAACTTTCAAACTTGGCATCTTCGGCCCCTGGACTTATATAAAAGAGTTATGGGCTTAGGTTCTTGGGCTTTGGTTTTGGATCCGAGTATGGATTTGATAGGATTTGGCCCATTAAGCTTAGGGATCATTTGTGTAACTTTAGAAACGTCAGGGACTAGATTTGTAACTTTGGATTTTTGTCCTTATGTGGTTTGACTGAGTTGACTAAGAGTTGACTGAGGGTTGACTTTTCTGACTTTGGCTTCCGGCTCTTGCATACTCTTCCGTTCTCGTATCCGTGTTTGCCTGTTTTTGATGGTTTTCTTATGATTTTTGTCTTATCCGTACCTGCACACACAAAACACAAAAACACACATATCTTTGCCATTTTCACTGTATTTTTGGTCATTTAGGATCATTTTTGGTGTTAACGGATATGTGTATTTTACACCTATCAGGGTGCGTTTGGTTTATTGAAAATCAAACAAAGATGGTGTTTGGATTAACAGAATTGGGATTAGGGTGCATTTAGTTTGACAGCTTGGCCAAACGGGGGTGTTTGGTTTGGCAGTTTTGCCAAACGGGGGTGTTTGGTTTAACAGAAAACGACATAGGGGTGTGTTTGGGTTAACAACAAGGTTGTAAGGGTGCGTTTGGGACAACAGAAATCGAATAAGGGAGCGCTTGGTTTAGCGAAACAAGGAGGGTTCGTTTGGTTTATACACTTGACTAATAAATATAACACGAGACTTTATAAATTATAAATCGGAATTTAAAATGGTGGTTAATGGTTAAATATATATGATATTTGTTAATTTGTTTAGTTATAAATATATATAAATATATATTTAAAACACGTAGATATTTTGCAATGTGCGGTTTGTTGAAAAGTGGAAAAGAAAACATTGGGTTTTATAAATATGGGAAACGATATATAAACGGAAATGTCATGGCAAAATTTATATAAATTTTTATATTTAGTAATGTTGTACTAAAGCTTCTATTAATTTAGAAACCGATAAAAGGGACTAAGTTATATTTTAAAGATATAATAATTTGTAGTATACAATAACCGGATAAACCAACGAAAACTATATTGTTACAATGAGATAACTATTTTAGACACGACCCGTCGAGGAAACGAAATGTAAATTTATAAAATATTATTGTATATTTTATAATTGTCAGCTAAAAGATAACATCATAATTGTTGTAAAAGCTTTATAAAACTCGTTTAACTTAATTAGTAACCTTAAAACGTACGATTACGTTTATGCAAGAACTTTTTATTTAATTAAGTGGTGATTTCAGAAAACGGGTCAAACTAATTGGTTAATTATTTACTCACACTTCTTATATAATACTTGCAAAGTATTATACATTTCATATTAATCTTTGGATTGTTTGTCTTTATTATATAATTCACGATACGAATTATATACTTGTTCATTTTTTATATGTAATATATACGGGATATATTACATACTTTGCGTTACTTCGATTTATTTTATTTAACCAACCACCAAACTACTACAACTTGAAATCTAAATCTTTATCAACGTGTTGCGTTGACGAAACTATTCATCGGGAAACCCAAATTCATTATCCTAGGCTAGTGGGACTTAGCAGTTAAGTTAAGCTGCAACTTCTTGATCGAGCCGTTCGTCTTCTGTTCGTGTTGTGCATATTAGATGCATATCTGTCAATCGTTCTTCATCATCAATGTGAGTTTCATAACCTCGCTTTCAATCTTTTGAATGTTTTATAAACCCGCGAGGGGGATACATGCTTGTCTACAAACTCTTATACTTACTCGGTTATCTTAGAACAACGTGATTGTTTTTTTTAGAGAATATTGTGAGTTCATAGCCCCATGTTTTACTGGTTTTACATATATTTTTGGGGTGAGAACATGCTTGTTTATAAATGCATTTACATGGTTGATTACAAATTGGTTCACATACTCATTTACGTAGCTCGCTATGGGATATATTACTTGACTTCATTTTTGGTCACAAATATATGTACTTTACTTTTGAAATGATTACGGATTAGCTTAGGTTGCATGAACTGTAAATCACTTGGAGGGTGAGCGCGAATGTTATAAAATATAACACCCTGTGTTTTCAAGTCATTTATGACGTCAATAAATCTACTATTTGTTTTTAGCGTTGTACGCGTTTGCTTGTGATTTCATGAATTAAGCTCAAATCGCGTAAGTTAAA